>JAOEHQ010000014.1:24961-35854 GCA_025447715.1 Asclepias incarnata
AATCTACTAACGGAAGGCACACGTTTGACCAACAGTCAAACTAACGACAAGGAAATAAAGAGATCGGGATGTTACAAGGGAGGTTGTGGCGGTGGTTGATGTCAAGGCGACAAGGTGGTTGCATCAGAAATACAAAGGAGGAAATAGGTTTGTACGCTTTTGTGGGCTTTTTTGTCAAAATGTTTCAATTCCGTTGGAATTGAAAACTTTCCATGGGTGTAGTGAAGAAATATAATTGTGAATTCTCTATTTTAAGGAATTTGAAGGAAAGTTTTGAATTCCAATTCCATTATTTTTTTCCAACCAAATAAAGTAAAGGATGAAATTTAGATTCCAATTCCATGGAATTCATAAGAATTCCATGAACCAAACAACCCTTAAGTTAATTTTTTATTTTAACTCTTGAAGTTTTAGGTTGTTTTTTTTTAATGTAATGGATTTGTATTTTTTTTTTTATTAAAATGTAATGGATTTATATTTTTTTTTATTAAAATGTAATGGATTTATGTTTTTTTTACTTAAATTGTAATGGTTTTTTTTTACTTTAATGTAATAGATTTATTTTGTATTTGTTTTATTTATTGCTAGTCTTAATACTCGTACGATGTACGGATTAACTATATATACGATTGATTTTTTATAAATAAAAGTTAAACATGTCACATCAGATGTATTTGATCTCTTTAATGGTAGCCTAATAGTGAAAGACATGTATCATAAAAGTATTCGTCAATATTGAATATTACTTTTGATATTGGTAGTGGTATCACTTAATTAAAAGTCACGATGATGAAAAATGATCTGTGTCATTTTAAAAATTTTAACCATGCTTATTAGGTTAGTAGATGGATAAATAGTTAATTAATAAGTAGAGATTGGTTATTGTAAAACAAATATTAAAGTAAAACAAATAGGATAAGATCTTGATCATTAGATCATGATAAAATTGATGCATGAAGATTCATAGAGAACAAGTATATACACTGATGCACGAAGATTTTCATGATGCACAACGATTTTTAGTTAAGAAAAAAGACTTGTTTTATTTGTTTTACTTTAATATTTATTTTATTGGAACCAAAACCTAATAAGTAATATTCAATTAGGTTTGCATTTAAAAATAAAATACCTAAAAATACATGAAAAATTTAAAAATACATGGCAAAATTTTAATTTCAGGGTGGGCATTTGCCCCCTTTGCCAAATGTCCACCCTTTAATACCGCCCTTGAAGTCCCCCAACCCCAAGGAGTTGCTCCACTCCCCCATATTTAGGTAGCAACTTGGGGGTGACATGACGCCACATGACGCAAATTCTCCCTTCTTAGAGTTGCTCCACTCCTTTTGGTCTTAGCAAACTATGAATTTAATCAACAATTTAATTGATGGAATCTATATCCTTTCTTGCCAATGAAACAACAATTTAATTAATAAACACTCAAAGAATCATGAGCGTATATAGCAATCAATTTAATTTACTGCTACATAGAATATCAACTAGAACATTTTCTTTAGCTACGATAATATAACTGAAAAGAACAAGATATCAATTCTACAAAATTTAAGTTAGCCATCATCTAAGCTTACTAATTGGCCTTATGCAATTTTAATTGTATGTAACAAACACTAGATACCACTCTCTGAAATCAAAGATACTCTATTAGCCTTTCGAGCAAAGCTCATTTAGCAGTATTCTTAAGAAAGTAAAATAGTCATAGATGAGATTTTGTTAAAATTCTCGGGATGTTGTTAGCTTGTTGCCAATTCAACAGCAGTTAGTATCGAATTAATTGAATCTTCCAAATTAAATCATCGGAGAGAGCCACTACAAAAGTGACTTCAAGTGAAACTAGTCTACACGGATGATCTGGTTAGAACCTCGACTTGAGGTGACATACAAAATGAGGACGTGCTAAAAAAATCAGAAGCGATGATTTGTGCAAGCCAGTTAGAAACGAACAGTGAAATCATATTATATTCTCATTAGTCATTAGCATGTCAGGAGTCAGATGTCCAAATACTGAAGAAGGGTCAGCTCATGTATGAGAAATTAGCATGTCATGTTGTGTCACTGGTTGGGAAAGAGAGCGGTCCCTCCATATGACGAAAACTGAACGAAAACAACGTTTAAAAATGTTTAAAGGGTTTTAAGAAACTTTTTGGAAAGTTGATACTTTAAGTTTGGTAAAAAAAATAGGATACCTAACAATTAAGAATAGACCAAAATGAATAACTTTTTTTTTTACCAAAATGAATAACTTTTTTTTGACCAAGATGAATAACTTTTTAGCGCTATTTGCCTATCAATAATGGATCTGTAGACACCTCATAGATTTTTATTGGTCAGCACTGACACTTAGAGGGATGAGTCAACACTATTGATGATAAATAAAGCATCTCGATCTCCGTATGTTCAATGGAGAGCACCGACATCGACATACCTCTCCATTGCAACTCTTGATCGCCTGAAGATCCCTGTCCAGGCAAGTCTCACTTACTTGGTCGTCTTCTTTCCCTTTTTTAGTGGTCTTCTCCCATTTGAACCGTGGTCTTCTCCCCGTAAAATACCGTGGCTGCGCTGTCTTTTCCTTTTGACGGAAAAGTCACATTAATAATTAAAAAATAAGCCTGTTAACAAACACATAAATACATATCAAAGATTTTTGAACAAGCAAAAATGATGCTGAAAAACTTTAAGCTAAAAAGATTAACTTAAGATTGGAGGGGTGTGCCAGGCCCTGGTAGTAGTGTAAGACCAAGGCGACACATGAAGAACCCCACTAGCAAGCTAGTGTGACGGGATCTTCCCCCATAAAAAATAAGATTAATATCGAGTGAGCCGATGGCTCACATATCAGATATTAAACTGATAAGAACAGATACTACACTTGATCTTAGCCAAAAGGCCGAGAAAGGTATGCTTTTTAATATCTTGGGTCTTGCCTTTTATAAGCTAACCTTCCAAAATGGTTTTCTTCACTCAGGCGATGTGGGATTGTGAGCTGTTACTTAACCAAGCAGAAGCATGGAATTTTTTCAAGAAACTTCTACAATACAGGTCCTATTCTTTGCTCTTTGTTATTTCTAGTTGAACAGAAAGATATAGAATGAACCAAAACTGGGCGATTTGATTCGTATCCCGGAGATCCGCCAACTAGTTTGATCCCAACTTAGAAGCGGTCATTAAAAGCCTAGGCTCCATTAAAACTAGTTGGTTCTTTTGAACATAGCTTGGTATTTGTTTGGATGTTGGACTGGGGATGCTGTCATCTCCAGCGTTAGGAAAACAATTGTTTTTACCTCGGTTCATAATAGTTGTGCGAAGTATTAGCTATTCATTGGAGTGCCATTTCATATGCATTGCAAAATGCTTGACAAAAAGTGATAGTTGCACTGCTTTATCATTCAAGAACGTGACTGAAAGCACCTCATTCCAAATTATCCTTAAAACAATGCTTGTAAATTTGCTAAATTAACTATTTAGACGCTCATATGTAGTCCTGGCTATTTTTGGGTCATTCTTATGCTAAAGAATTTGAACTAGGATCAGTGGGGTGTCAGGCACAATGAAGTAGTGCAACACAAAAACCCCAATAGCAAGCTATTATGGTGTGCTTTTCCCATTATAAAAAAAGTAAGCTTAAATATCATGTTAGCGGATGGCCCATATATTAGATATCAAAATGATAACACAGTACACATGTTTTAAGTTTGTACCATGTTTCTTTTCAACAATTTTGTGGTGAAGTTTCGGTATGGTGAGTTCTAAAGTTTAAATATAATGTCAATAAGTAAAACCAGAATAATAAAAAAAAAACAGATTTTTGTACTAATAAGATTGGAGGGGTGAGCCAGGCCAAGGCTATAGTGCAACACCAAGGCGACCCTCAAAGACCACAATAGCAAGCTATTGGTAATGGGACTTTCCCCAAGAAAAATAAGATTAATATCGAGTGAGCCGATGGCTCACATATCAGATATTAAACTGATAAGAACAGATACTACACTTGATCTTAGCCAAAAGGCCGAGAAAGGTATGCCTTCTTTCTTCTTGGGCCTCTGCTTTTATAGGCCTTTCCTTCCCCTTTGTATTCTTCACTCAGCCGATGTGGGATTGTTTCATTCCACTTCCTTTATTCCACATCAAGAGATTTGTCTTTTTCACTTAAACACTCCTTCAATCACGAATAAGGATCATTGTTTTCCTTCATAAATCATCTATATTTTTGCTTGTATAAATAACATCCGTTCTGAAGAAAAAGGAACCAATATCTAATGTTAAAGGTCATACTTTAGTTATCATGCAGTGATAACAATCTTATGATTCTTATCTTTTATAAGGTCTAATAATTATTTAAGTAAAAATATAATTCTAAGTTTAATGAATATGCTACGATGTATGTACGGCTTTTGAAGTAAACCACGTGAGATCTGACTACTTGTTACTCATAAATCGTAAATTGATGGTGCAGGTTCTAATATGCACTCACCTGACCCAGATATTTGTCGATAGTGATTTATCTCAGGTACACAAACAACCCAAAAGTGTTAAAGTTTCTAGTCATATCCTATGAGTTACTAATTCTAAATGTTGATAAACATCAGTCAGATAACGTCAAATACTACACTATGAGTGTTCTAAGACCCGACGACAATAGTGAAAACATGGAGGAAATTGTATTTCTGTATAGGTAAATCACCGATGCCTTAAACTCACATTATTAGTGATCTTTTCTTTTTTATGAAACTCAAAGATCTAAAAAATGATTAAATACAATTTGCAAGTCCTTATTTAAGTTCTCTTGCACTACAACTAATATGTGTCTTCTTGTATATGTCAGGCTGGTTCCTGGGCATGCACTTCTTAGCTACGGTGAGTTAGTATTGGCTATTGAATGTGGGTTAATAAAGTTTTTGTTAATGTCACTCACTTTTATTCTCTTTTGCAGGAGTACACTGTGCCCTACTTGCTGGTATGTTTCAATCATATTAACTCAAAATATATAATCTGACTGACTTTTACATTGTCTGATATCATTCAAAATAATATAACTCCCGCAAATTTGTTTAGAGTTTGAAGAAAGTAAGTGAAACCGGTCTAGTAGAAAACCAATACTAACAAGTGCACCAAAACATGTGTACTAAAGCCTGCCTGAATTGGCGAATTTTATCTAAGGAAAATGTGTGAATTCTAGCATGTAGACAACTGAAATTAATAATTATTAGATGCGCCTATTTTTTGGTATATTAGGCTTTCAATATTTATGTAATCTTTTTAGGTGTTCCTCAAGAAGTTATTAGGAGAGCAGCAGTTATATTGGATGCTACTACCAAAGGCATTCCTATGGACCGAGTTTGTGATGAAAAGATATCAGCTCAAGATGAGCAGTATAAGGTGCTATACTCGGCAAGATTATATATTATGTTCGAGTGATGAATATTAGCGTGTTCATATAAACTATAACCTTCTGAATCAAATGGCAGGATGCTGTGGAGAAGATGGTGGCTTTCGATGCTATTAACGGTGACTTGGCCTTGTTCTTTCAAGATATTTTTCCTGGTCAACCATAAAAGCTATTGCACTTTTAACTGCATGTGAAAAACAAAATTGGGTTGGAGCTTACTAGCAGTTGTTACTATCTTCTTTGTTTTGGTAAATATTTACTAGCAGTTGTGATTCTTTTAGGTTAAATCTCATACAAATTGAATGTTATTGAGTTGCATTATGATTGAAAGATAAACATGGTAAAGTTGTTGGTGGAATGTTTCATTGTGTGACGGATAGAATATAAACGGGTAAATGAGGATATTTTCTTGATAAAATATAAAGTATTGATATATGTGATTAATTTGGTAGTCCTAAATACATATCTAAAAATCTGATGCAGTCACATGGATTCTATTGTTTCTTCTCTTAATCTTAATTTTTGATTTGTCATGATTTAATATGAGATTTTTAGTCATATGTTTAAGTCTATTAATTAGTCACATTTACCATTTTTCTTAAAATATATGTTTTATGTTAATATTTCATGACATGTGCATAGGCGGATGCAAGGAGGAGGGAAAGGGGGGAGTAGAGGTGCAACTTTCGGTTAACCGGTTCGGTTATTTTGGGCTAGAAACCGGTTTCGGTTATTTTGGTAAAAAAAAAAACCGGTTACGGTTAACCGGTATCGGTTAATAACCGGTTATTGGGTTTGAAAGCTATAACCGATGTAATCGGTTTCGGTTCCTACAAACCGGAGTATCGGGTTTTTTTAACCGGCCATATATATCTCCACATCTTCACATTGTGTTCAGATCTATAAATCTATATCTATCGGACTATCTCCCCAAAAATCTATATCTATCGACACACACATACCTGTATCATCATCCCCAAAATCACCCAACAATAAAAATAGACAAACCTCCGATTCAATCTTCATCATCATCATCATCAGCAGCAAACAAACCTCTATCAAACCGCCGGCCATCATCATCATCATCAAACCGCCAAAATCCAAAACCCTAAAAATTCTCTATCAAACCGCCGGCCATCATCATCAGCAGCAAACAAACCGCCGGCCATCATCATCATCATCAGCATCATCAAAATCTTCTTCTTCTTCTTCTTCCCTGCCAACAATAAAAATAGACACATATTTTTGATTTATATAAGAATATTGGATGTGGCAAAAAAGGAGGTTCAGATGATTTGAGTAACGGGTGGAGCTCGTTCCATTTATCCAGACTCCGGTGGAGCTTTTCGGTGTAGCTTTGTGCGTGTAGGAGAAGAAAAACAGAAAAGGTAATGAAATAAAGAAAAAGGGGAAGGTTTTTTTGGACTCTGTGTATGTTGGTTTGTATGTGTACACCATTTTTATATATAGAAACCGGTTAACCGGTTATTAATTTGGTAAAATAACCGGTTACCGGTTAACCGGTTAGTAACCGGTTTGAGCAAAAAAAATACTAATCGGTTATTACTGTATCGGTTATTAACCGGTTTCGGTTATCGGTTACAAAACGGTTCGGTTCGGTTAACCGGTTTTTTTGTGCACCTCTACCTTGGCATAAGATACTTTGGGTAGTTTTAGGACTAATAATAGATTTGACGTTGTAATATTTAGATGTTAAAAAAACTGCCTTGCTATTTCCACAATCCCAGAAGCTATTTCCACCACTTTTGTGCATTCAAAACTTGTACGGTATGCATTATTTGTTGTACGGTCGTTTGTCTCATTATGTGGAAATAGCAATACCCTAAAAAAAAGGTACTCCGAAAATCATTTATAGAGGTGCTACCCAAATTGAAAAGAAAAGGAAAAAAAAACAGATTCATAGCAAATAGGAAGGAATTGAGGAAGAGAGCACAGAGCCACAGAATGAAGTTGATTAAAATGAAGCTGATTAATTGGGTATCTAATTAGAAAGTCAAGATTGGAAATTTAATTGTAAACAATATGTATATAATAAAAACAAAAACTAATATAAAAGAATATTTGAAATAATGTTGTTCTTTTGTACATATTTGGATAATATTTTTCTTTACGAGTTTGATCCGGTTAATTTAACATGTCATAAGGAATATCTCAATTTGAATTTTTAAGTACATGTATTTAATACTCTAATAATTAGCCAAAACAAATTAAAATTAACAAAAATATAAATTTAATATACATTACAATAAATTAAAAAGTGAACGTAAGCATAAATGTAAAAAGAATTCAAATAAAAAAAATCAACTTTATTGTGTCGGCTCCTTCGAAAAAGTTCTTTTTTGTTTCGGCTCGTTCGATAGATCGATTAACTGTTTAACCAGCAAGCCGAACGAGATCCACGAGCTAGTCGAGCCTTCCATTATATATCATGTCAACAAGCAAATTGGAACTAAAGACCTCCAAATTATATGAAACATACTATTAAAGTGAGTTTTATGAGTTTTTTAAATACAACATTAGTTTATACATGATCATAAATGAGACTATTCGAGCTCGTGTTCAAGTAATTAGACGAGTTTATCGAATTTAAGGCCTTGAAATATAGTTAGATAAAAATTTTATAAAAGATAAACGAGTATCGAGCTCGAGATCGAACAATAACGAGCCGAGTCGAGCTCGAGCTCAAACACATTTTTGAATAATTATACGAGCTCAAGCTCGAACCGGCTAATAAATAAACAAACAAGTCTAAAATTCCTGAAACTCGACTCGGCTCAGCTCGTTCTCACCCCTAGTCCTAGCTACACAACTTGAAACACATTCGGTTGTGCATTGAACGGGCATATTTATAGCCACATTCAAAAATTTTGTAACCTATTTTTATGTATAAGGATAAATCTACAGGGGCTGGTTAAAACAAGTATTAAAGTAAAACACATAGGATAAGATCTTGACCATTGGATCAAGATAAAATTAATGAACGAAGATTTTTATGATGCACAACGATTTTCAGTTAAGTGAAAATGATTGTTTTATTTATTTTACTTTAATACTTGTTTTATTTGAACCAGAACCTATATCTATATCTATACTTTCTCTTATGATGGAGATGACTTGTATCTTACATTTTGAAATTTTTAAGAATATATATACATATGGGATGGATGTTATAAATTGTCTTGAAACCAATGTGGGACAATATAATTTTCATGTCTTTATTCATGCTAAAGGGTGATTTTTATCCCACATTGCTCATGAAAAAGTTTAGAATAAAATACAAACTGTAACACCCAACTTTATAAAAATGTGAATTTCTAAAAAGTTTTCAACTTTTAAAATAAACTCCGTTAACACAAGCGGAAGCATCATTTAAAATACCAATTAATTCCTAACAGAATTAATAAATGTCTCAAGGGTGTTACCAACAAGCATCACAAACAGTAATAAAAGAAAATCCACGTTGCATATTTCAAAGAGTGTATTATTAGATAAACCAAAAAAAGTCTCATATATATTTTAAAGTAGACATTATTAGAAGGGAAATGGCATGCATTCATACATAACATATGTACAGTAGAAGATCTTAACATATGCATTAGGGACAACTATACGGAGTCATTGATTTTGAGGGGCTTTTGAGTTTTAAAGGCACGTAGTTATATAATAATTTAGTCTAACAACCGCTATACGGGGCCCTTTTTTGGATTCCCCAAAATGCCTTCAAAATTCATTTACCGGCCTAATGACAGTCAAACTAACGACGGTCAAACTAACGGTTATAACAATCTAACGGAAGTCACACGTTGACTAACGGTCAAATGAACGACAAGGAATAAAAGAGAACGGGATGTTACACAAACCTTATAAATATAGAAGCAAATGCAATACTAGAATTATGAAAACAAATGTTTTTTTTTTTTTAATATTCATCAAAAATTAATCCAAATGATTCCCTTTATATTAAAGTTAATTAACACCAATATAAAAGTTTCATAAAAATGTAAAAAATATTCATTTTAACAACCCGATAAATATGTCGTCGAATGTTCTCTCAATAAGGTTAAAAGCCACCGCATTACATGGGTAATCTTCTTGTAGCAAATAAAATACAAGTCATGTACATGCTTTAAGACCATTCATTTATCAGTAAATACATATAACTCATTTTATAATTTATAATTGTTTCTAACGTTATAATTTTGTTGATCCAGCTTATTACCTTTTCACGTACGTGAATTGAATCAAACTAGCAATTATCCTTTTTATAAGAAGTGATTTCGTATTATTAATAATATAGAGGACGTAAAAAAAAATAGAAGGTGCATATTATAAATAATAATGAGCATCATATATCCTTCTTTAAAGTCAAGTAATAACCGGATATATTTTAACAAATTTTTTTTTTTTTCCAGTTAATTGCACAAATAATTCTTGTGGTTTGTATATTTTTGTAGTTTTCATCCCTTCAAGTTTTTTCAGTGGATGAAAACACAAAAGTGTGTAAAACTTTTTTAGCACCTTACATCCCTTTGAATTTTGGATGAAATCCACACAAAAAAATTGTAAGGATGAAAACCACGAAAGTGTGCAAACTTTTTTAGCACCTTACATCTCTTTGAATTTTGGATGAAATCCACTAAAAAAACTTGTAGGGATGAAAATCACGAAAGTGTGCAAACCACATGGATGATTTGTCCAAAGAATAATGGCACTCCATTTCTTTGGTTTATTTAATTCTAAGTTTCCTGGCAATGTTATCTTTTCATACTTACACCCGTGAACAAGTATTTGTTGATTGGACTCCGGCTCCAAAGATAGGACTATCATATCTTATCTTCTTCCTATCTCGTCTTTGACGTGATTTTGAGTAAAGACATGTAAATGTGCTCTCCTATTTCCACCACATATTTGTCTATTTCCACCATTTTGGTTCTTTAAACGATTATACGGTACGCAGTAAAACAGTTGTACGGTGTTTGTCTTAGGTGTAAATAGCAATACCCATGTAAATATGTTAACTTTTGGGGCATGTTACTTTCATGTCATCGGTCCACGTGTTATGCCAGTTAACCAACTGTTGAATGACCAATCAGAATAACTATATTCCTTTTTTGTTTAAAATTTAACAATCTCCTCTTTTTATCGAAAACAGAAAGAATTATTTTTTTTTATAGCAAAAATAGAAACAAATGATATATTTTTCTGTAGCAAAACATGATGATCAAAAATGCCTTAATAAACATTTATTTTGAGTCTCATATACAAGTGATATCTTTTTCTGTAACAATAAAATGACATTAATTGTTTATGCATTCTATTTACTCTTTCCGTATAGAAATATAAGAAATACATCACAAATTTACCTTCGCTAGTAGCTTTTTTTTTTTTTTACAAAGTTAGTTTCGATTCAGACGTGTTGGAGATAATTTTAACCAGAGATTTTCTGGACCTCCAACCCCCTCCTCATG
>JAOEHQ010000014.1:43010-56971 GCA_025447715.1 Asclepias incarnata
ATAACTGGCCCTAAACTTCAGCTACCCATTTACCCACTATCCCCCTTTTTCGATAACTGCTTTGACCAACTTTTGGGGTTGTATCAGAAACATGGAAGAAAGTCAAAAGCAAAACCCAAGATCAAACTTGCTTGACTCAGCCACGAAGACCCAGCCAAGCTTATTTAAACACCACCAACGTCCACATTTTCACTCTCTAGTCTCTTTGTGCCTAAATAGATTTTGGTTATGCCTGTTATTTTTTATTCTATGAGGCATCAACTGTTGAGGGTATGTATTAAATGTTTTCATACTTTGTTTTCTGTGACATGTTATGACTTATGTGACAAATCGGTATTAAAAATCGGTTTCCCCTATACCGAAACGGTACTGAACCGGCTGGTACCGAAACCGATTTCATCAAATCTCTAACCGATACAGAATACCATCGGTACCGGTATTCGGTATTGGTTCGGTATCCTTTTTTTGTGAATTTTGCTCATCCCTCTAATGTTTGCTATTACAGAGTATTATTTAGTAAAATAAATGAACAGTCTTGAAATTTTGTTTATTGTATCTTCTCGTTTCATTGTTGTCTAGGCCTATATGTTTATTTTTTGTTATGTTTTCCCTCTCATCTAAAGCTCTGGTAGAATCTTATAATCAGGAGAGATGATGGTTTGAATTATACCTTTGCAGATTTTTAGATAGTTGCAAAGCACAGTAGCACTAGTTACACTTGTAATTAATTGCATTAAATACTGCAAACAGAGCAACACTCTTGTAATTAATTGCATTAATTGCTAAGCATTAGTTAGGCTTGTAATCATTGCATTTTTTCGGTACACTCTTTTCTTAGAATGTTCGAAAACAGAGCAACACGAAGCTGCTGGTTGTCTTTTTTTATCTAGTCCGTTATAATATTTCGGACTTTTAATTGCTTCACACATTCTTTGATGTGATACATTTTGTCATTCCTAACGTGTTTTTACTGGTATATTATAAGGTTGCCATTTTTTGGTTAATTAGCATGTTGATACGCAAATACTTCTATTTTTTTATTAATACCTTTGTTCTTTTGTATATGGAATAATTCTGAACTGACTTAACGCGGTAACTTTGCAGCAAGAGATTGACTTACTTAAGGTAATTTCCCTGTTCTGGCTTCTTTCTGTTTATTTTCTATTTAATAGCTGAAAATTTAAATCATTTGAATAATGTCTTCTGTTCGCACTAATTCATGGCCATTTATATTTCCTGAATAGTAATACTTCTGGATTTAGGGCCATGGATCATACTCTGGTTTCAATATCTACAATATAATAATTATTCATTATTTATGCAGAATCTGAACCACAAAAATATAGTTAAATATCTTGGATCCTTAAAGACAAAGACCCATCTTCATATAATTCTTAAGTATGGTAACTCTTTTGTGCTTACTATGCCCATCATTGGTATCAGTTTTGAAAGCAAATTTTGATTGGTAATGCTCTTTGTAACCTCAGGTATGTGGAGAATGGCTCACTTGCGAACATTATCAAGCCAAACAAATTTGGGCCATTTCCTGAATCATTGGTGGCTGTTTATATAGCTCAGGTTTGTTATTGTTCTTCACTAGTCCACTTTCTTGACCTGGTCCAAATCTAGTATGTCTGACTTTATCCTGATAGGTTTTGGAAGGCTTGGTGTATTTACATGAACAAGGTGTTATTCATCGCGATATTAAGGGAGCAAATATCCTGACCACTAAAGAGGCAAGTATATTGCCAGTTAGATTAATTTTCTTTATTGGTTATCCTTACTCCAAAGTTGATCTTAAATTGTTACTTCTGTCAACTCTTGTTTTCAGGGTCTTGTAAAATTAGCAGATTTTGGGGTTGCCACGAAGCTCACGGAAGCTGATGTTAATACACATTCAGTTGTTGGCACGCCTTACTGGATGGCTCCTGAGGTAATCCTTTCTTTCTAATTATATTTTTTTGATAAGAACTTCATATATCATGTCTAGTGTTTACATTCATGTCTCTGTACAATCATATTCTCAGGTAATTGAAATGTCAGGAGTTTGTGCTGCATCTGATATATGGAGTGTTGGTTGTACTGTAATTGAGCTACTTACATGTGTACCTCCTTACTACGATCTTCAACCCATGCCGGCTCTCTTTAGGATCGTTCAGGTGTTCCCTCTTATATGATTTGTTATTTGTTAGCTTATGATTGATATGTTAAAGTGTGTTCTAAAGCTGCTGCTTTACCTTTCACTGCACTTGTTGCTGAATTTCTTCAACTTGTTCTTCAGGATGAGAATCCTCCAATACCAGATAGCTTGTCACCTGGCATCACAGATTTTCTACGGCAGTGCTTTAAAAAGGTAAGGTGTAATCTAGACTGCCTGGTTTTATGTTACTGTTTTCCTTTTTTTTGGGGTGGGGTGAATAGAACAATATATTAAAGCTAGTATCTGTTTATAGAAGTAATTGAGTGTAGTATCAGAAGTACGAGTATTAGACTAATAATTGTAATGGCTATGAAAAGTTTACTACTTAAAACTCTTTCACAAATCGTGTTATTCCATAAAAGTTAGTTTGTTATTTATTGGTGTAGTTCTTTAATCATATTAATACTTGTTAATATTAGGAATATGGTTCATGCTGTAGTGTCCATGTCACTTTAGGCCATAGCCCAACGTTATTGTTTCACTTTTCTTATTAAAAAATGATGAGTCAGGCCATAAGTAATTGCTTCTATATTTTTCTTCTTGCAAAAAAACCAGGAGGCATATTTCCAGTCGGCAGATAAAATCCCTGCTGCTTGTAGTAGGAATTATATCATAATAATAATTTTTAATATTAATAATGGACATAAAAGTGAGTGGGTCTACACGACCTGATTCCACCCGTAAGCTTGTTCTTAAGTGCCTTTTAGTGTTGGCCCATTTGTACCCTTTTGGATATGTGATTTTGCCTAAACAAACCCAAAAGACTGACCAAAAATGCGCAAGTTGACCCAGAGTTGACTTTGGCCAAATTCGCAACTTCTAAATTTACTTCTGATTTGTATATGTAGTGCTCTAAAGTTTCGGGAGAACTTGGCTATTTGCATATTCAGTTGTATGCCAAGTAGTTATGTTTTCTTCCTATGACATAAAACTTCATTATACAGGATGCTAGGCTGAGACCCGATGCAAAGACACTGCTTTCTCATCCTTGGATACAAAATTCAAGGCGTGTGGTATTGCAGTCTTCACTCCGGCATAGTGGTACACTGAGGTATTCCCGTTAATCGTCTTACTATCTAATATTTCCAATATTATGCTCATCATCTGAAGAGCATCTCTTTTGCAGAAATATAGAAGATGATGGTTCAGTGAGTGTGAAAAGTTCAAATGCAGATGAACTAAACAATGTTGAGAACCTCTCTGCAGAGAAAGTCAAAGTATTTTCTTGTAATTGGAACTGATAAGTATAGCATTCCTAGAGGCTGGTATTGCTGGCTATCTAATAAATCAGTATTCTTTTACTAACTGAATTTTTCTTATTCAGGAAAATAAAACAGAATTACTATTAGCTGAGGCTACTCTTGCTGGCAAGTCGTTTGAGGAAAATGATTCAACTGTTGAGGAAATAGTAGATGCATCTGAAGATGACGTGTCTGCTGATCAAGTTGCCACCTTAGCTATTCATGAGATATCACCAGTAGAATCTTCATCTGCTAACAAAGAAGCAGCTAATCCAACAGATGTCTACGAGCCATTAGAATTGAATGCTACTGAGGTATTCATAGCAAATGGGGAATCTTCAGAGTCAAAGTCAAAAACCACAGTAGATAAAAAGGTCAAAGAAAATGGAAGCATTGTTACTACTGATGGCAGCACACATAATTCTCGGCGCAAAGGCAATGATCATAGTTCTCTAAAGGGTGTGAAGGCATCGAGAACAGTTGGAGGAAATGAGCTAAGTAAGTTTAGTGATACACCTGGCGATGCTTCGTTGGATGATCTATTTCAGCCAGTTGATAAAAGTGATGATCGGTCAGCTGAAGCCTCTACATCTGCTTCCTCATCACATTTGAATCAAGGCAACACATTTACTACCGATACGGGGATGGCCGACCTGGCAACACAATTAAGAGCTACAATTGCTCAAAAACAAATGGAGAATGAACCAGGCCAGTCTAATGGGGGAGATATACTTCCATCTAATGATGGGCGTCTTAAAGGAGGATGTGATTGGTATTGATGGTCTGGTAAGCTTAATACATGTGTAATCTTTGTTTTTTTACTAGTGGCTGCACATGGGAACCATATACTTATAAATGGTTTGATTCGCTAACGTTTCATCTTTAATGGGTCAAACGGGTAAAATAAATAATTAGATCAAATAGAAATTGGTTAAAAGTTTCACAAAGTGTATCCAAACACATAAATCATTCTAAATCTTATTGCTCTGAAAAAAATATTATTTATATATATGTCTTTTGTATCATATTCCACACACCAACTATCTATCAAAAGTTTGGACAGAAAGTGTTCCAGGTCAATGGATTCCGACCAGAACTGTGCAAACACCCATTTTGATCCCCACCATGCTTTTACTTGTTACCCAACCCGCCTTGCCTGCTCATTTTGCCACCTCTAATCTTTACAAATAGGTCTTGAGTTCTTTAATTTCTTTTATTTATCAGGGCTTTGATGATAAACTACCTGCAGACAATCTTTTCCACCTTCAGGCACTTTTTTTTTTTATTACTTGTTGAATTAGGTTTATATGAATGTCAATAGTACAAATGTTACAATCTCTACTTTCATCAGGTTATTATGTAGGCATTGAGAAATCATTTTTTTTATTGGTTTTATCTTCCACGTGGAAAATATTTGCTACTAATTGACTTATTGTTTCTTATCATCCCATAAGATAATAGGTATGTTGTGTACATATATTTTATTGGTTTTATCTTCCACGTCGAAAATATTTGCTATTAATTATCATATTGTTTCTTATCATCCCATAAGATAATAGCTATATCATGTACATATATTTAATTTAAAGATCAATTCGTAGGCTGTTGAATTTGGCAAACTTGTGTCCCAACTGAGACCAGAGGAATCAGAAGATGTGATTGTGTCCTCCTGCAACAAGTTAACAGTTTTCTTTCAACACCGCCCTGAGCAGAAACTTGTATTTATGACCCAACATGGCTTGCTTCCTCTTCTGGAACTGCTCGAGATTCCTAGGACACGGGTATGACTATTTAAAGTGGTTTGCTATATATTTTCCTTTTTGAGCTATAATATTGGATATTTAATGATATAGTATATTACTACTATACTTTAGGTGCAGGTTATATGCTCTGTTCTCCAGGTTTTAAATCAAATTATCAAGGATAATACTGACTTTCAGGAAAATGCTTGTCTTGTTGGCCTTGTAAGTATCTTGTACCCTTTTACGGTATTAGGTTACAAGTTCATTATTATTTTTCTATTGTAATAATAGTCACAGAGGTGCTTAGTTTGACTAAGGTGCTTTTACTGGTTCGAGAAGTGGTATGTTTTTTTTTATCTAAAGTTGGTGAAATAGGAAGTAGGCCAGATGGGTTGAAATTTCCTGAAAGTTTATATTGAACACATAAAATCTCCTAAACCATTTCATTTAAAAAGTAGATGATTATTGAACTAATAATTATATATTTGACCAACGTTCATCAGTTATATAGACTTTGTTTGGACGATTAGTGTTTGGGTACACCCGACATGCTTAAGAATCACCTATTCTGACCTAAACATTTTTAACCTATTGGCCAACCTTCCCTATCCGCGCATTCTGCTTTCTCTAGAACAGCTTCTGATATGCATCATGCGTGTACATGGTTTTTGTCAAATTTAGTTTTAAATGTTCTAATTATCGAGAAACTTCCCAGGTACCTGTTGTTATGGGATTTGCAGTGCCTGATAGAGCAAGAGAGGTTCGTATGGAAGCAGCTTACTTTTTGCAGCAACTTTGCCAGTCAAGGTATCCAATTATTCAATAAACTTGCATCAATTGTTGCGCTTAACTATGCAAATATTATGGATTGAAGTGGAGGCTTTTTGTTACAGCTCACTGACCCTGCAAATGTTTATAGCTTGCCGCGGAATTCCTGTTCTTGTGGGATTTCTTGAGGCTGATTATGCAAAATACAGGTTTTTGCCTTAAACACTAAGTTTCATACCATAGCAATTGTTATCATAGTTTAACTGTGATGTATCTTCTTCAATATGAAGAGAACTTGCATGTGTATGTGGTTATTGGTTGAGTGTATATTGAGTAGAGGTGGCAAATTAGCAGGTCGAGTGACGGTTCAAAACGGGTAGTTCTTTGGGTTTTTTTAAAATGGTAATAGAGTGTGTCGAATATGATTTAAATACTACGTTATTTCGATAATAATCAATGTTATTTTTGAATAAAATGATTTAATGCATCAATATACACTTTGGTCGACTTTTTCTGTTTCTTTTTGAGCGATATATTTTTCATTTCATCCATTTGGCACTTTAGAGGTAAATTATTACCTTAGTAAACCCATTCATTTGTAAATGGGCCGAACTTACCATCTCTTATGGTTATAATATGTTTGATGTCTTCTCACAACATGTTTTTACATTCATATAGGAACATACTATCATCTGATAGCTTCAATGGCTACTTAACTGTCGTAAGTTTTATGCCAAATATACTAATGATGTTTTTTGAATACCAGGGAAATGGTCCATCTAGCTATTGATGGCATGTGGCAGGTATTTAAGCTTCAGAGATCAACCCTTAGGAATGATTTTTGTCGAATAGCGGCAAAAAACGGAATATTACTCAGGCTCATCAATACTCTTTATAGCTTAAATGAGGCAACAAGACTAGCTTCCATATCTGGTGGAGGTGGATTTTCAATGGATGGTTTAGCCATGCGTTCCCGTTCTGGCCCACTGGATCCAAGTAGCAATACCTTCATTCAGAGTGAGAATTCAACTAATGGTTTGGATTATCCTGATCACCTTAAAGTCAAACATGCTGTTACAGATCATTCTTTTACACCTGGACCCCAAGAATCGTCTAGAATTTCAACTTCTCAGTCACCCGATTCAAGATTTTTTACACTAGATTCGGATAAACATCACTTGAGTAACCCTAGTGCTGAAGCTCCAGTTACTACAAGATCACCAGATTCGACATCAATGGATAGAGTCAAGGATAATTCTTCAGAGAGAGAGAAAACTGATCCTTCACAAGAAGCAGAACCTAGACAACGACTTTCTAATTTTGGAAGGTTGTCCACTGATAGGCCTAGAAAATCTATGGATGCGGTATCAAATGGGTATCATGTAACAGTTCAGCAAGAAAATGTACGACCTCTTTTAAGTTTGTTGGATAAAGAACCTCCTTCACGACATTTTTCAGGACAGCTTGAGTATGTACGCCATCTTACAGGCTTGGAGAAACATGAAAGTATACTGCCTCTTCTGCATTCATCGAATGAGAAAAAGACCAACGGGCTCGATTTCTTGATGGCTGAATTTGCCGGTAAACATTAAGTTCTTTTTTCAGAAATATTATGTGTTCTGCTGTTTATGATTATTTTTCTTTAGCAACATGGGTGAGTTGGGTAACGGGGTTGGGTCATAGTGATTAGCTTTTTGGAATGTGATATAAGGAATCAGACTAAGCTATGGCCCTTGAGCACTTTTTCTTTTTTCTTATTATGAACTTTACACATATTATGATTACAAAAACTCTACTATTACGATGATAATCTGAATTTACAATAAATGATTATGGAGATTTTATGCACTATAAATACATTTTGGCTTTCTACCCGTTTGACAAGCTTGGCCTGGTGTTCTATTTAACCATTTAAAATTTTCTATTTTCATTTGATACTTTAAAGGCAAGTGTATAGCCCAAATTGACCTGTGTTTCCGTATAATAGCATATATTATCTCACTTCACCAATGTATATCTTTTTTGTGTTATGATTCTTATTTTATAGTTTATGCTATTATTGTACAGAGGCTTCTAGTCGTGGAAGAGAAAATGCTAACACCGAGGCAATGTCAAGGACTTCACATAAAGTACCTACTAAAAAAACTGGGGTGGTGGGATCCAATGAGGGAGGGGCTTCTACGTCAGGACTTGCATCTCAGACAGCATCAGGTGTACTCTCGGGTTCTGGAGTTCTTAACGCTAGACCGGGGAGTGCAACATCATCAGGACTCCTGTCCCACATGGTATCGCCTTGGAATGCTGATATAGCTCGGGAATATCTGGAAAAAGTGGCAGATCTTCTACTTGAGTTTGCTGGTGCAGACTCGACAGTGAAGTCCAACATGTGTAGCCAAAGTTTGTTTAGCCGTCTCTTTCAGATGTTCAATAAAATAGAACCTCCGATCTTGTTGAAGGTAAATATTTTATTTCATTAATAGTCAAGTTTGCTTTGACTTCCATTTGTGGATATTGGTTCTTATTATCTTATTTGTGCCTTCGATTGCAGCTGTTGAAATGCATCAATCATTTGTCTACTGATCCGCACTGTCTAGAGCATCTACAAAGAGCTGATGCCATCAAGCATCTTATTCCTAACCTTGACCTCAAAGATGGTCCTCTTGTATCTCAAATTCATCATGAGGTGAGTAAAACAATTAAATGGTTATTAGAGTATTTGTCTTATCCTGGAGGCCCAAACTTAATATATATGGTCATACATACACACACACATACGGTAAGGGGGGTGTTTTGATGTGCGTTTTGACTTTTGAAAGTAATTATGCGGTATTAAATAATCAGAATCAGTAACCGGCTGTAGTGAAAAACAGGTTGCAGGATGTGGTGTTTGATTTGCTTCTTTCATTTATCCTGATTATTATAAAATCATTATTTAGAAGCAGAATCAGTTCGAAACATTAAAAAGCTGACTTTTTTTTTTATCATTAATATTTGGTGTGTGATTAAGATGTAATAATTAGATGATCAGCTTTAAAATGCAAATCCAACACCACCCTTAAAATGAAACAATATCTTAAGCTGACCTCTTCTTTTATGTATGTATGGTTAATATTTATGAGGATATCTAAGGCTCTTCTTTTCATAATAAACATATTGCAAAGTGTATTGTTAGTTATGATTCTTGAAATGCTTTGAATAATATGTTACTAATTTTTTACCCATTGAAGGTCCTCAATGCACTATTCAACCTATGCAAGATAAATAAGAGGAGACAAGAACAAGCAGCGGAAAATGGAATCATTCCACACTTGATGCGTTTTATTATGTCAGATTCTCCACTACGACAATACGCATTGCCTTTGTTATGCGATATGGCACATGCATCACGTAATTCAAGGGAGCAATTAAGAGCACATGGTGGAATGGATGTGTACTTGAGTCTACTTGAAGACCAACTTTGGTCTGTAACAGCATTAGATTCGATTGCTGTTTGTTTGGCACATGACAACGATAACAAGAAAGTGGAGCAAGCATTGCTAAAAAAGGATGCAGTTCAGAAGTTGGTCAAATTCTTCCAGTGCTGCCCAGAACAGTTTTTCCTGCATATATTAGAGCCTTTCTTGAAGATTATAACGTATGTTTTCTTCACCTTTTTTTATTGCTTATGTGTTTTACGTGGAAATTTGCATCACCTTATTTGTAGGCTTTTCTTTCATCTTTATATATCATATATGTAGCTTATCGAGCCATGATTTGTTGTTGCAGGAAATCATCTCGAATAAATACAACATTGGCTGTTAATGGATTGACACCATTGCTCATATCGAGGCTTGATCACCAGGATGCTATAGCTCGTCTCAACCTGCTCAAGCTTATAAAGGTTGGAAATTTGTTACTTTTATGTTATACTCCAGTGGTGGAAAGTTTGGCTCATCAGCTTGTGAGTGTGTCAAATGGGCTGAAAAGTCGCCTAAAGTGTCTTTAAATAGTTAATTTATTACTGTTGTAATGACGTAAGTTTTGATCATATTTAACACTAATAGTTCCTAAAAAGTTTGAAAAAATGTGTTAATTCTGGTTATCTTGTGACAGGCTGTATACGAGCATCACCCCCGTCCGAAACAACTAATTGTGGAGAATGACTTGCCTCAAAAACTTCAAAATTTAATTGAAGAGCGCAGAGACGGTCAGAGCTCTGGCGGTCAAGTTCTGGTGAAGCAGATGGCAACGTCGCTGCTTAAAGCACTCCATATCAACACCGTATTATGATGCAGCAAGTCATTCATTCCATTGCACATGTAAATATAATTTTTGGTGTGTGATGTAATTATTTTGCCTTCCATTTTATGAAATCACATTATTGGCGAGCTTGTTTTGTTTTGTTGTGGGTTTTTTGTGTTCCATTTAAATCACCAACCACCATCTGTGTAACAAAGTGTATAGATTAATTCTTATGAGTTGACCCGATTGCTAAAGAACATGATTAAGTTGCGTCTCTACTTGTTTTTGTATAAGCAATCTTCATGTGTTCTGCTTCTGGTCTTTGGTGTGCATTTATGTTTATATTTACACTAGTTTATTAACCCGGGTGATACCCACGATTGAGCCTTCTGAAAAGAATGTAATTTGCACAAGTAACATCCAACTTCCCCATCAATATATAAAATATGTGCCCAGCAACAAATCTAGAAACTATTTGAAAAGGTGTTACTGTTAGGTAACCTGAAGAACGTCCAGTAAAGTGTCAAAAATATTTCGTAGTAAACCTACTCGTGTATGTACGTAGCTCAGTAATCAGACTTCCTCTACCTACATTATCTCTCTGCCCATTATCTTCGTCTCGAAAATGCAAAGAATCATCATGTAACAAAACATGAACTGATCGATGATTGAGGCTAGAGCTAGACACTATCAACTCAACAATGGATCATTTATATATATAAAATATATATCATCATAATAATAATACCATCCATTGCACCAAGAGTTATGTTAGTCTCACAAAACCTTTGAATGCACACACCAATATAGTAGCTCGCTTACTGATATGCATACAACATAATTACTAAAACAAACAAAAAAAATAGTCAAAATATATACGATTACCTCAACTTGATAATTGTAATATTATTAATAAAAATGTAACTAAAAGCCATTAATTAATTGGCACACATAAATAGAATAAAAGAAAAAATTAAAAAAAGTTATGCTTGAGCACCTAATTAACTGTCTAATCCTGCACAAAATTGCACAAATAATATATATAGAACCATCACTATTGGTATATATAAATTATATAGTAGTTTGTTTTAGTTTTCATTTGATTATAACCCAAATTATATAATCATAGTATTTTATTATTATTATTATTATTTTTGAAAAACTAAAAAAAGAAGAAGATAGAATTAAGGATAAAACTGAACGATAGTTATATATACCATATAAAATAATAATAATAATCCCAAATCCCAAAACTACAAACTAAAAGAATAACATCTCATGTATGATAATGTTAACAATAATAATAATAATAATAAAATAATTAGTAAATACTATACTGAATCAAATTAAAACAAGAAAACATAACAAGGTAGAATTAAGGATAAAACTGAACGATACTTATATACCATAAAAATAATAATAATCCCAAATCCAAAAACTACAAACTAAAAGAATAACATCTCATGAATCTAAATTTCAATGTAGTAATTCGATCTATTCCGGGCCAATTAATAACTATATAATCTTTCCCAAAAAATTAAACTATATATCTACATATATGAATATATCAAACACTTTTTACCGCAGTTTAAAAGCTAGATTAAGAATCAATTACTAATTAATTAGTCGCCATTAATTCTATTAATTGTTACCAAGATCAACTCTCTAGCTAGCTTCTCATGAGTACGTACGTCTGCATGTAAGAATCAAATAATACTTAGTCGCCATTCTGTGGCTGCAAACATCAACTCACTTCTCATCATCATCATCATCCTGCGCCTTTCGTAATCCTCCTCCTCTGCCTTAATAATCCCCCGGCTTACTTCTTCCGCGGGTTCCTGTACTGTCAAATCACTCTTTCCTTGTTGATCATCCGAAG
This sequence comes from Asclepias incarnata, assembly GCA_025447715.1. Lineage (NCBI taxonomy): Eukaryota > Viridiplantae > Streptophyta > Magnoliopsida > Gentianales > Apocynaceae > Asclepias > Asclepias incarnata. Next base: position 55,062 of record JAOEHQ010000014.1, read on the forward strand.
CCGAAGCCTGTTGTTGCCGCTGCCTTACATTAATCTTTTCCTCCTCCTCCTCCTGCAGATGATGATGCTTCGAATAAGCAGCCAAAACCCTCCTCCTGTGTCGTCTCATGTGACCACCCAAAGCCTGCCCACTATCAAACTCTTTCGTGCACTGCTTGCATCGATGCAACCCAAAAAAAGACTTGTTGGGATGATCAACGATGATATCAAGTCTTAACTCACATTCATCAAAACTAGCAGGTTTAACGGCCACCTTTTTATGGATTCCCTGATGCCCACCAAGCGCTTGAAAACTTTTGAATCTTTTTCCGCACGTCTTGCATTCGTACTTTTCTTGATCATCATCATCATCATGATGGCTGCTGCTGCTGCTGCTGATAATTGCCATAGTAGTACTGTCGACGTCACTACTTCTTTGTCTTTTGATCATGGGTTTCTTGATTTCTATCATCGTCATCACTACAATTAACTAACGTATCTAGGGTTTTCTTTTCTTTTCTTGTGTGTGTGTGTGTATGTGTAAATATGTGGGTGTAGTTGCTCTGTGAATGTGTGTGTGTGTTTTGCAGTGTATGTATGTAATGAGAATATATGAAGAAATTAGGAAGTATAATAATATATATAGAATAATGGGGGTTTAATTTATTATAAGTCGGTTCTAATGAAAAAAGAAACAAAAATATAATCGTAATATTAATTAATAATTAGTAGTTTGTTATTGTTACTTGCATCGCAAGGAATTCAGGCATACGCGCCCCTTCGTCTCTATATCGTTCAATTTCTTGTTTTTTTTTTTTTAGATAAAAGAATATAAGGAATGTTTTACTTGCATAAAAGTTACGCAAAAATTAACAAACCGTGTTATTTTTATTTTTTTTTATTGTGATTAGTGGTAATTTTCTAGTCGTTAGGATGAATTTTTTCTGTAAAATAGTTTGTTTCCTAGAAAAAAGGAGTCAATATATTCTTATTTGTATAGATGATCAACTGTTACTATTTTAGATAGGAAAAATTAAATATAAAATTGTCTTACATATATATAACCTTCGATATGAACCCTCACTTTCTATTTTTTTAAAAATATATTTAAAAAAAAATAAGTTATTGTTTTTTGTTTTAATTGATTAAAAAATTAAAATGCGAGGAGTTCCACATCTAATTTTTTTTTTAATATATTACATATTAAAAAAAAGATATATTGATGGGAACCCTCTGGTTCAATGTATTGCATTATATAATACCTATATAACCCCCATGCTAGGGTAGAATCAAGGTTAACTACTATTTCAATTTTTCCAAAAGTTTTACCATTGGCAAGGATCAAACCTAGGTATCCCCTAAGAAATGACGACATGATGGCCTATCCACCTAAGGGGTTGGTTAATATATTACATATTAAATGACTACATGTTAATACATTATATATTTAAAATATTATAAGTTATATCATTATTTATTTGATGTATTGATCAGATTCATTAGATTTTAGTTTTGTGAATATGCACGGTATGTTACAGTAACTATTTTAAATTTTTTAATAGTTTTATACATATAATATTCTTAATTTAATCCACTATATATATGAAAAGTATAAATTTAATATGGCATAACAGTTTTAAAATTTAATATGACTTGATATTCTCAATTAATATATTCTGATACATAATAATAAAAAAGAAGACAATATTAAATTAAAGATTTTATATATTTAAATTATTAATTAATTCATATTATTATATTTTTATTTTAGCTAACTTAAGTTTTGAAACAATTTAAAAACCTAATTTTGTATTTGTATTTAGGGAAAAGTTATTTTAGGAACCCCTAAAAGGCCAGGAACCTTTAGGAACTTTTTTAAAATTAAAATTAAAAGGGTATTTTAGTAAAATCTTTTATCATTTACTATATAA
>JAOEHQ010000014.1:82391-96130 GCA_025447715.1 Asclepias incarnata
ATATTACAAAGTATATAATAGAGTATAAGATATATATTAATTAATATTGTAAATGTTTAAAAAAAGTTATAAAAAAAGAAGAAGAAGAAAAAGGAATGTTATTAAAGAAGAGAGAGAGGCGGGGAAAAAAGGGGTTCTGGTGGCTCCAGGAGCTTCTTCAGAATCCGATTTTAGTATATATTGAGATATATATATATATGATATATATATATATATATATATATATATATATATATGGTAAGGAGCAATGATGTATATTCGAAAATTATATTATGTTTGATTTTTTTTTATGTGTTTATTAAAAAGTTAAAAGAGTGAGATATTTATATAGATTTCTTAACTAGGAAATTGTAAAATATTGTTGAACAAAATAAGAAAGTTCAATTTTAATATAAAAAGTTGATGTAACTAAGTAAATATTTGAAAAAGTGTATTTCCGCAGGGACATTTTAACCCTGGGTATTTATACCCACCATCCAGCAAGGTAAATATACCTGTAAGACTTTCCCGCATAACACCACATATATATGCTCTCAAGTCACTTTGAAAGATCGAACCAAGGTCTATTGGTAACCTCTTTCATATGTGGGTCATGAGATCACAAGTGACTGATACCGATTGATATATGATCAATTGGTAATTAAGTAAATATTCATAACAAAAAACTAGAAAATAAAGTTTAAGTTGAGAAAGAAAAAACTCATTCAATTTTAGTTAATAAAAAAGATAATAACAATATATGGAAACCAAATATAATGTCTAATAAAAGATATATTTCATTTAAGTAACGATATATGAGACTAATTTGATGAGCCTAAACATATACATAATCTGATGCTAACTAATGAATTCTACTCATTCTCTTGATCTATAGCATTTTTGTCCTGGTGGATTTTTCTCTTATCCTTTGATCTATCATGTGTTAGCAGGGGCGGTACCAGGAAAAAATCTAAGAGGAGACAAAATTTAAAAATCCATGAAAAAAAGATCCAAGAGAAGGCAAAATTTAAAAATCCATAAGAAAAATATAAAAATCCATGGAAAATTTTTAAAATTCATGGCATAATTTAAATTTCGTGAGGAGGAGGGGGGGCATTGGCCCCTCTTGCCCCCCGTTGATACCGCCCCCTATGTGTTAGCATTAAGTTTTTAAGCATATGTTTAAGCAACAAAATTAGTCACATTTATCACTTTTCATTCATTTTGGAGCTTATGCTTTTTTCGGTTGTATATTTTTTTACCACTAACTAGGAAATTTGGGTAATTAATGTCATCTTTTTTAACTAACTTTCTCATTATTTATTGCATGGTTGCAGAACTCGATACACTACTAACTCAACTACTGGGGAGTTGCGAGCACTCAATCCTATATGGGGAGTACTCGGCGAGTCAAATTGGCTAAGGCGGGGATTACTCCGAATACTTGGCCGACTTGGCTCGACTTGACGTCCTAACGAGTAGCGAGTACTCGACCAACTCGAACGAGTTTTGCAACACTAATTTATTGTAGCAATAATGAATTTAGGATATTTTATTTATTTGTTTAGATTTAGTTTATAAGGATTGTACACAATTTAACTAATTGCTAAAATTGAATTAGTATATTTTGCATATTAAACTCAAACCATGGTTCGAAAATTATCATAAGTATATACCTCGATTAGGTTGTATATATATCTTTACTCATATATAAAAGAGTAGCCCCTTCCTTTTTAAGTCATTCGGACCTTAAAATGACTATATTACTCATCTTCTTTATTTACTAATTTAAACATATTTACCTAATATACCTATAATACCCTTAATGAAATAATTTACAATATAGATCCTCAACCCTTAAATAACCATACTACCCCTTTGACATCAATTACTTTTACATTCACCACCACACCACCACCATCACCGCCGCCGCCACATCGCGCGTGCATATTTAAGAATATGTTTCGTACTAACCATGGATATTCAAAGTATTGATATAGCTATAAAATATAGACTACATATGAGACTTTGATACATACAGACATACAGTGACATAACATGCTATACTATAAATTGACATGTTTTACTACATCACGAATTTATGTTGTTGGAATGAAACCCAACAATTATAGAGTGTGTTACAGAGTTTTTCTAAGAAAGGGACCCAAAAAAAAAAGAGAGAGATATCTTAAAGAAATTTGTCAAGACATAGAAACTTTTGCTTTAAATTTTTATTTTTTTTAAACGCAAATTTATTGTACTACCAAACTAGCTAATCAACCCGGGTTTAACCCGGACATATTAATAAAAAAATTTAAAAATAACGTATACTGAAAAAGTAATTACAACTTTGTTTTGTTGTTATATGAAAATTTGATATGAAAAATATTGAGACAAAAAATACAATAATAATTAAGCACGATGCTATAGAGTTTTAGGTATTAGTCATATTTGAAAATAGACTTATATATTGCACATACATAGCGGCTTAATAGTTGTTTTCAACCTATAAAGCATGTGTTGTAAATCACCAATGCTTTGAATACTTATAAGATAAATAAATTAAAATTTTTAAGATGATACTTAAAGCTGAAAATATTTATAAAGAAACCAAAACTTTTTTTTTTTTGGATTCATTTGTTTCAAATCAAAACCAGTTTAAACCAAATGAGAAGTTGATAACAGATGATTTGAAAAAATAATATGAAATAAACAGAAATAAAAAAATATAATTAAATAAAAATATACTAACTTTGAAGAACCAATCTCCTATTAAACGGGTTAAGTGAAATAGAAAGAAAAAAAACTTAAACTTAAATTGACAACTCTAACTTGTGGGGGAAAAAAAATAAGAAGAAAAAAAAAAGAAATTATGACATCATAGTCTTCTAGAAATAGTGGCAAAAAAGGATGTGGGCATGCCACATTAGGAAAAACTTCTAGAAAGAATTCTTCTTTATTTATATAAGAGATTGCACTAATTAATACTAATCTATTCCAAATAATACCAATTAAGGTCCCAAAAATCAAAAGTTTCTATCAAGTGGGCTAACTCCGCATTGATTGCCTTTAAAAATCTATACCGCTTTTGGTTAATCCAAGTATCCAACCCAATTAGATGAATCTGATTGGATTTTGATTTTTACAATATGGATCTAAACTATACAAACTTTAAATCCGAACCGAACCGAACCAAATTATTATTCGGTATGTTATTATGTTTCATTGTTGACATGAGAGTATCATTTGACTCGTAAAAGTAAAATGTTGTCTTGTTGCATACTAAAACAATTATGAATCTACATGTAAATCTTTAGCATAGTTATAAACTTCAGAGTTGAGGTAATAGATGATTAATCAATGGTATTAATTGATACGAATACATTTTATTATTCAATATAGATTAATATATAAAAAGTTAAAACGACGAAGTTTTCTTTCTTAGGTTTGGTAATAGTTGCATCTCAAGGCATTTGGAGTGTGTTGGTCGTGAGACTGAATCATAAAAGCAGCTAGTTCGGAAAGCACTTCAGGTGAACCATGGAAATGGAGGACTATGAGACTTGTACCTACAGAGACGGAATCTTTGAATCAAATGTACGTAACTTAACCGAGGAATCCCCATGACCATTTCCGAACCATTTCTCAGGTCACACCTAATATATTTACCTAGAGAGGTCCTAGATTTGAGCCACATGAGACATCTTGTGAATGACGTCTAGCCACTAAAACACCTTGGTGGTTATTATGAATAAAAGGTAAATAAACATATGTTTTAACATTGATTAGACTATTACTTATAAATTTTATTTGGAAAGCGTAGTATTAATTATATTAGTTTCAAAAAATATATATAAATTCCAAAAAAAACAAAAAACAGTTTTAAATCAAAGGAAAAACAAATGACCTCATGTATGCTTTGGATGCTAATCGACCCTTCCCAAGACCAACACGTTCACCTATCATTAAATATCATTCTGAAGAGTTAAACCAAACCCAAAGTACAATGTTCTAAAATTTAAACTCATGACCTATATTTTAAATTTGATCCACCATAGTGGTCCCACAATGATTTTTGGCGGATGAATGATGCCAATAGACCATAAGACGAGACGAAAAAAAGAAAGAATAGCAACTGCTTTCTTGGAACTAATTTATAGGCGTTTAAAATTCGTTATATAAAAAATGAAAAACTATTACTTCGTATTCAATTATTTTGGACAATTCGGTTCTAGTCATAGAATTATAGAAACCAAAACCAAATTGAAACCAATATTTTATTCCGTTTTCGTTCACTCTGATCCAATAGACCAAACATTCAAACCAAAATGTCCAATCCAAGTAATTCAATTAGATTCGAATAGTAAAAACACCTAGCTATGACTGACTGAAGTTAACCAAGGAATGTGCATGGCGAGAGTCCCATCTCGGAACAAGGTCCTTGAAACTACGCACAAAGCGACAAAAGAGTTCCGACTAGATTCAGTCTTGAAAGTGAAGCTTGATCTTACCAAGCTGGAGACATGCTCGCACATTCAAGACATTTGCCTTCACACTATATCCCTCCTTTTCCGGTTGTATCCCTTGTATCCGATCACTAGTAGCCTATTAACCTAAAAGTTTGGCACAACACATCTCAAAATTCGGTATAATACAAACTTACGATGCAACACATCACGTGGACTTGGAAGACCCAAAAGTTGTCAATGCCAAAATTCTTATCTAGAAAGGGAAAGAAGAAAATAAAAAGAGAAGAGGTAGATATCCTTGTGACTATTCAGAAATGAACTCACCATACATGTGTACAAATGAAAGAACTATAACAGCTCTGATAATCCATTGTTCAACTAGTCAAAAAAGTAAATATACATCCAGATTACATCTAAACATCTCACCATATCATAGTATGGTTTCATTTTCACCCCAATTTTCATACAAACACAAATCCTAACAGTTTTCCTATATTACGTTTTACTATACAACAATCATCATTACAAGTGGAACCTGCAGAACCCGCATACGTTAATCTGTAGAAAATTTAAGTAAGCCGGACGGAAAATGGTTTAGCGGTTAGATGGATATCGGGCATCCCAATTCTTTAGCAGCGGTATTGAGATACTGAATCGGCATTCCTGTTGAAAGTCGACTATGAGCTTCCCATGTTAGACACTTACCTACATCTGCCTCCCAGTCGATAACATCAACGTTTAGGTACTGATAAGCTGGACCACATGTGGGACTTGGTGCACCACCTGGGTTGATCAACCCCACGTGCAAAATGGCTCTAAGGACTGACGTGCTAAGGGCACGGACATGAGCACTCGGGTGAGAAAGGCAGTGCACCGTAGCAGGCAAGCGACACTGTTTAAAGAATGGATATGATCCGTGTTATGCACATTCCTTGGTGAAAAATATCATGGAAATATACTACAGCACAAATTTAGTCCCAGATAATACAATCGCACCAAAAAATCGACTTCCTTTTTTATTTCCTTCTTGATCAATGACAACTGAAGCATTGTAATCATAACCTAAAAGGCCCTATAGACTTCAATTCTGATTTTGTTTTAACTATTAGTGGCAAGTTAAAGCCATTTAATTATAAAAGAGCTGATTCGACTCATGTTTAATCTCTAATGGGTAGAATTATAAAATTAGCTTAGAAGAAACGAGTCAAATGGCTGGAACGGGTGAAAGTTTCCGTGTATATTTCAAATACATAGAAGCTCGTAACTTATTCTAAAAGTTATTTTATTTCTTAAAACAATCTAAATTATTATATTCATATTTTTACTATTTCAAAAGATCATTTACCAAAATAAACAGAATAAATTGCTTCAACTTTTTACCTTAAGAAGATTTGAGAGGCCATCTGCAACTGCCATTCCGGACTCTCCCCACTCGAGCACTGGTTGAACCGCTCTTGCTGTTGCTTCCAAAAGCTGAAACAAGTAATTTCAGATAGAGTCTGTTAATATGTAACCAAAACGCGGAATTATCGGAAGAACTTTTTATGGAAGAACAAGTTTTTTCCTAGAACAACACATAAAAACAAAAGAAAAAAAGTGGCAACCTCTACCCATTTATATGAAAACGGGTCAAATTGGGTTGTATTTGTTTGACAATGAGTCAAACAGGAAAAATAAACAGTAGATAAACATGAAACCCTTCAAACAGGTTAAAAGTCACGTGTATTCAAATGTTTGTGAGTTGTAAGTTGTAACATCCTAAATCAGTTTATTTACAAGGAATCAAGCAAGTATTTACAGTAGTATACCTTTCTAATTATAGTAAATACATTAATTATTAGTTTACAAAATTCAAAATGGACCAAACAGCGTTGGTGGATCAGCAAGTTGTACTAGTCCAGGATGAATAAATGATTTTAAGAAAGGAAATGCAATTGCTTCAACAATTGCAATAAATGATATGTAAAATGAAATAAAACTGAGAGCATAATACCTCCAGCTGTGGTAAAGTACATGCTTCTCCGTCAACGAGCATGCCATCTGTGGCACGAAGGAGGAGGTCTAACGCACTAGCAATTATTACTAATGACTCTGGGGTATTGTGATTTCTCATTAGCTCCACAATCAGCTTAACAATCCGTTGGTTGATTGTCCACATCTTTTGACCAAGATCATCATCTTTCGCGATCCAAGGCTGCAATTCTCTCTCAGCCTATCACACAGACAAATCAAGAAATAAATATTTTCTGTTTTCATTACTTTTGGAGTAAAAGTAAAACAATGCAGTGATGTTATTATAAATAATATCCTTTAGTTATTTCAATGAAAACTATAGTTAAAAGTGGCCCTGAACCTAGATTGGATGATTATCTGAGTTTTGTTTAATTTAAAGCACAAACTTAGGGGCAAATGGAATCCAGACCTGAAGGACAACGGCAGTTGCAGCCTTCGTTGGTGATGCTGACACCACATTGCATAGTGCATCAACCACCTGTAAGGATAAACATGCATAAATTCTTCAATTTTAGACAACATACGATGGAAGATGAGTCATCCAATAGTCTGATATAAGCCAAGATTGATTTAAGTGAATTGTGATCGGACCATGATCATTGATCCGTTGTACTTCATTTATTCCAACTATATTTTTGGACACTGTTATAGAAAACAGATACATATTTTGTAAAAAAACAAAGCCAACCAACTATAATCCATATATAAGCATAACAGCTAAATTACTATATGTGATCTTTTACCTGTTCCATACGAATTTTCAAAACTTAACTCGACTTTTAAAAAATTTAAAAACAAAAAACAAAAAGATAAAGAGGTATTATTTTTAAAAGGTATTATTTACCTGTCTCCATCCTTGTTGGGCAGAAGTGCTTTCTGCACTAACTTGTGTTTCAGGTGATGCAATCAACTTGTGCCAGAGTAATGAGACAACGGAGAAACATAATTCTTGTTTCTCAGTCAACACCGAGTTTAGTAAGATTCGTGAACTGCAATTAAACCCAATATGTCTATCCATCGTGAGGAAATTGGCCAACTCAGAAGCATTAGAAGGGAAACTCGGTATTCCTTTTCCTGAAGCCTCAGACGAGATGGAAGCTTCCTCACATGTGCGTATGGATCTTGTATTGACATTTGTGCCTTTATTTTGTCTTTTACCATTTGGGCACAAAAGAGAATCTTTCCAGAGAGGTGCAATTAGTAGGTGGGCTTCCCGTGGTTCTGCCTTGTTGACGATCGATGCAACGGTTTTACTGTGTATATCAATCAAGTTATATAGTGAAGATGCTGTAGAATGAATAGGGCTATCCCACTTGCACCGCATTAAAACGGAGAGAGCACGCATACATGCTTTTGATTGTCTAAAGAGTTCCGAAATATGAGCTGCAACCATAGCAGCAGCCACAATCTCATTTGAACTATAACCCCATGAGGTACCAACAGAAGAAGGCTTCAAGGAAAATAGCGCTTCTAAAATAGTCAACATTCGACGAGTATGACAAACTGCAGAGTCAATACTACTCTGAAAATCATTGCAAGAGACAACCCCCTTCACATCTTGTAAGTTTGAATGCTTACCCACTTTGGAAATCATTGGGAAAATTTGAAGTTCACAAGCAAGAGCACATACTGCAGCTAGAACATAAGAATCAAAAGCCGAAAGAGGTCCTTGCTTATTCGTCCTTTTACTTTTAACCCCCAATTTTTCACCATCTTCATCTCGTGGCCTCTTACTGCTATGTGGCCGTGCTTCATGACTGACACACACTGTTAATACAACAAAAAGTAGTCGAGAAGCGAGCTCGACAGTGGCACATGATTCCAAAAATAAAGAGTGAACCATTGTGCGAAGCTCAGCCACTGCAATATTTTTAGAGGCTGATCCAGAAACGTTTTTTGTTTGGTCAAATGATGAGCCTGCTGGAAATGTTCGTTCAAGAATTGCTTCAACGGTAGCCACAAATATTTTCATGAGGCAAGCTTCCGATGGGCTTCCTCTAGGAAGATACTCGAGAACTTTAAGAAGAGGCAAGTATAGGTTCCATGATAGTACGGGGGGTTGTAAAGGTGCTGCTACGATAATTTCTGGAAGGTCAATAATAGAAGAGCTTAAAGGAATTAAGCCGTAAGCAGCCTCCCATATGGTGCATATTCTCCATTCGACTTCAGGTCCGTGTGAACAAAGCATTGAGGCAATCCCTTGGGCAGTGGCTTCAATGGTTGCTTCAGTTGTTGGTATTTCTCTCTGTATACATCACCAACAATTAAATTCAGTATGTGGATGCATGTTTAGTTGGTGTGGAAAAATGGGTGAGTGTAAACAGGTCAACACTTCAAATCCTGAACTATAGTAAACTTTTTATAAAGAATTGATGTGTCAATATGATTGCAAAAACAATATTATTTCAAGAATACTCTAATTTTGTGAATCTTATGATGTAGGAGGTTTTATGATCTAGACTAATCTGTTGGGCCTATTCGCCTCGTCTCCTTTTTTAAAAATTATAAACTTTTACTTATTTGACCGGTTAACAGTAAAACATAACCTGAATTGACCCATTTATGAGTCATTGGATAAGCACTGCCAATAATTAAATTTAGCACCTAAAAAGTGTTAAAAGTCTTGTACCTGCTTTTTATGGTGTAATTGGTAACCACTCAGAGATTCATTTTGAGCTTCAACTCCTTCAACTTGTGTAAGAGGGGGGAAGAGTAAAGCAGGTTGGGACAATATCCGAAAAAGTAAAGCAGCTGCAGCATCTGCTGCAATGCCAGCTCTCATGGACATTGCTGTTCCAATTGCACGCAAGAAATGCAAATGCATCCAGTTTCTTGGAAGCTGCAATGATGAATAATCAGCATGACTCTTATGTTATAACCCACTTAATGTGTGTGCATATTGTATGTAATTCCGTAATTAAATTACCCTCATGCCAGATGCATAGTCTTCAGCGGCTCTAAGGAGCTCAACAAGTTGAACAGCGGCATCAAGAGCATCTGGAGCCCATGATGGCGGTGCTTCTAGAAGTCCAAGAAGAACTCTTTGGGTGGCACTTGGACTGGCAATTGCATAATACCTAAAACAGAAAAATGAATAATGTTTCACATGGTACTTTTATGACCCTTAAGTTGAAAAAGATGAAAATTTATTGTGTTACCTATGAAACAATCTTGCATATGGCTCTAGAGCCGGAAGTCCTGCAACAAGGTGTTCATCCATGGATGTTGTTGGTGGGGGAAGTAAAAGAGCAGGAACAGCAGCTGCGGTCAGAGTAGCAGTCTCATAACGAGCAACTTCCTCATCACAAACGCTCAATATTACACCAGCACCATTAGCAACGGCCCACCTAGGAGTTGATGGAATTAGCTGTGGATGCTTTCCAGATCCACGAGAAGAAGCCATGACTGAATATAAGTGACACTGAGTTATTTTATTACTCTATTAAAATGTAACAATTCAAATTCGGCTACAAGAAATCCATATATCAATTATGTAAAAATAGTTACCAACTGATGGAGGCTTGAGTTCCCCTGCAGCATATTTTCCCATGACACCACCACACCTGAGAGTATAAGAAAGTTTAATGAACTTCTTAGATTGGTGTACATACATGATACAGACACAAACACAAAGTTCTAAAGATGAAGTACTCCTTACCAGCGGAAGTAGTCACTTCTGATACCTAAAGGAGCAGCAAGCAAGATATCAGTAATCCATGGAGACAAAGGCCTCAATGGTTTCACCTCCTTCTGTGAAGATGGTGAAGAAGTTTCACCATCAACAGAGCTACTTGTTGAAGCTTGACTGCCACTGATGCTTCTATCTGTTACATTATGCTGATGTTCGGCCTTAAAAATCGGCCGGTTGTAATGGGTTAAAACTCTTAATATCTCTCCACATGCAAGAGCCCACTGTTCAGAATACTCGGTCTGCATTTCAGGACACATGTTATTCTTTTTCATAATATTAACCATAAGGTAAAATAATATAAGTTGTAGCATTAAAGAGATGTTAAACTTTAAATGGACTTTACAGATGTGAGGCATTTCTTACATTATCGTTTGGGCAGAATAGTGAAATGAACGAAGCAAATGGAGGAGCGCTCCTATCATACTCCACTGTACCATCAATGATGCATGAAATTATTGGAAGAATGACAGTATGTCCATGCTCTGGATGATGAAGGACGAATGTTGCTGGAAAAGTTGAATTGTTTAAGTAATATATAGATTAATCACAAAGCTGAAGTGAGGCAAATGAAGTATGAAACACGATACCTAAGACATCATCAAACAGGCGTTTTTCCTGTGATGGATAACGATGGCGGACCAGCTGAAAAATAAGTATATCAGAGTGAGAAATTTGTGGCATACATTAAGAGGGCTAGGAGGGAAGGACAGGGTTCACTGGCAATGTACAAAAAGAATACCTCAGCTATATCTTCAGGAAATTGCTCCGATGTAAACTGACCAAAGTAATCAACATATGCAGTAATTTGTGCCTGGTTATGAAAGAAGATGAGATGAGATGAGATGAGAAGTAAATCAATACTGCAAAATGTTGTCTTATCCACTACATGCCGCGTGTATAATGCAAGTGTAGATATTACTTTACGCCATTTCATCTAAAGGAAGAACCCAAAGCATAACATATTGGAAGCATGGATGCATGGTGTGACAGTGAGAGTGTCTCTAGTATATGCAAAGCATGTGTTTATGAAACTTTTCAAGACTTTATAACAACAAAATGCAACAAAGTACATGATTATACCTTCCGTTGCTGTGTATCTAGTGGGGGAGGCCAAAACAATGACGAGAACTGTAAACCATCAATCCACCTTGCAGACGTAGTAGCCATATTTGAAAGGTCTAGATAATCCTTTCCTTTCTGCTAATATTAGCAGATTCGATGGTAAAGCTGCAAGCTTCAATCTTTTCTGCTGCTACCAATAAAGAATGAGAAGATTGTAATTCGGCATTTTATACACCAGCCCCTGTCTCCTACTATAAAATTACTACAGCGGATTCGAGTTTAACAACTGGTAATCTTAATTTTTTGAAATCACAGTATTGCCTTGTTTATTTTGAAGTCGCATAGGACTACGTTGTAGCCCTGTGAAACAACCAAATAGCATAAATCAGGTAAAGCAAATCTCATCTTACATATAAAAACAGAGAACTCAACTTAATACACTTAAATATAATTAACAAAACATTAAAGCTTTTCAATGAAAAAAAACGTCTGGTAAAGATCTGCCCTATAGTTATTTTCCGAAAGAAAGACATCCAAATTAGAATAGTTGCATCCCCTACATAGCAGCATGATTCAAGTCCAAAGATTTTTGCCCTAATAATAAGAAGAACAAGAACTATGAATTTATACACAGTCACAAACAAGCACACTCACACTCGTCAACGAAGTTGAAACATTCCAATTATAATGAAAACCCTACCAAAACAGGGGGAAAATCCTAACACAAAACTTAGGGTGCTTTTGGTTACAGAAAAAAAAAACTACTTTTAGAAAATAAAGTTACTGAAAACCATCTCTAATTTTCTATTTCAATTTTTCAAGAAACGAAAGATGCTTCTTTATCTCTTGATAACCACAGAATATTTTAAAAACGCATTGAGATGTCTCCGTTTCAAATTTAGAAAACATAAATAGTTTTCCATTTCATGAAAGAAAAATACTTGAAAATTGAAAAAAATGAGTTGTTCAATTATAAATGTGAAAAAATAAGTTTTCCCTTTATACTGAAAAAAAAAATTTAATCGAACAAATTTTCTTCTTCTCTTTTTTTTTTTTTTTAAGTTTGCTTTGAAACATGCACATTCTTCTGTAAATTAAGACACCCTAAACCTATTATAAATAACTCCCAAAATATTTTATATATATATACAAAAAACATTTATTACACTCAAACTTTATTTTGCTAACCTTAAGATATGGAAATATAATAATAATAATAATAATAATAACTAATATAATGATACTAAAAATTAAAATTAAAAACTAGGCAATCAATAAACAAAAACTTACAGCTACTTAAATAAAAGTAACTTATATTTATCTGTTCCAAAAAAAAAAAAAGTAACCTATATTTTCCAATTAATTAACCAAAACATCAATAAATAAAAACACCGTAAAAGTCATGTTTCCTCGCAAGAGGTCTGGAGACCGAGGTTCGAACTTGGCCTAGGTTAATATCTTGGGGTGGCAAGGAAAATATTTGGTACCAGTGACGGGCGGAAAAAAAATATAATAAAAAAAATTAGGCCGCTAAATCTGAGTAAAAAAATGGTTCGTCATCCCGGGTAACCCTCATCCGTTCATCTATATATATATATATATATATATATAAACATACTCTAAAGTTGTAATAGTAACAACATACATAATTGTCAGCAAATAACAAAACTAAAGATAATATAATATATATATATATATATATATATCTTTAGCTGCCATCTGAATCATTAATCACATAAATTCGAATATAAATAAAGTTACATATATTACATACAGATAGATACATGTGTGTGTGTGTGTATGTATATACCTGCCGGAGAGTTAAAGAGAAAAAGAGAAGTGGAGATCGCCGGAAAAAAGATGACGGTGGGTGTTCCGCCGTTGAATTGAGCAGAATATTCCAGAGAGAAACAACTACTGATAAAAGAAGGAAATTTTTGGGATTGAAAATGGAAAGAGAGAAAGAGAGAGAGAGAAAGATGTATGTTAGTTTTATAAAGAAGGAAAGAAGGGGAGATCTTTAGCTGTGATGTGTGTGGACTTAAAAAAATCTATATGTGATTGCCTCCCCTGCCTACGTGTCTATGATATTTTCCTCTCACCTTACAGGCTACTCTACTAGTGTCCTCCTTCATCTTTCATACCCACTTTAATAATCATCCTCATTTTATTATCATTATCATCACTATAGGTAAATATAGGTAAATGTTCATTTACAAATCATAATTATGGTGAAAACTAAGAGACAAATCCTAGTCATATATTTTTTCTCATTTTTTTCTCTTCTCCATAAATCATTAGTTTCATCTAATTCATTCAAAATCTTTTATCTTAAAAATCATACATCGATAAATTATAAAAATTATATGAGTGTTCTTAAAATTCCGTCCTCTTTCATTAGATAGGTCATCTGATATACTTTCGACGACTTTTTAATTTTCGTTTTTATGGGCTAAGGGCAACGCCCGTACCGTATCCAACCACCACCATCTCTTGGATCGCCGCCCATCAAATCCAAACCATTC
>JAOEHQ010000014.1:102391-135909 GCA_025447715.1 Asclepias incarnata
AGTTCTTCATGTGAGTTGAACGACTGATATAATTGACAATAAATATAAATACAAATTTATTCAGTATAATTGACAATAAGTCATTTTAAATAGATATGTGTAACCAAATATTATTATACCTGATCAGTATACAATGGAGTGGCGTCGTAGTCAAATTCACCACCTTCATCTGAGTAGTTACAACCAGAACTATCCATCTAAAATTACAACAATACTGATATTTTCTACCAATTTCGAAAGGAAAACAATTGTTTTGGTTACACTGATTGCTTGAAAATGATTTCCGTCTCGCATTTAAACGATGAAAAGGGAGGAAAAAAACATAATCGACACTCCTCGAATAATTTTGATTGACGTAAAGCTGCAACAGAACGTCGACAAGTCAGAAGGGGCGATTTTCGCCCCTTTTGCTACAGTAATCCGCCCCTTCTGCCTCCTGATGTGTCGGATAAAGTGACATAAAGCTGAGTGAGGTGATGTGGTCAAATGGGGCGACTTCCGCCCCTTTTGCTCTCCCAGAATCGCCCTTCTGAGGGGGTGGCTATAGACAACTAGGGGTGGCTTTAGCATGCCCCTTTATAAATATATCTAATCATTGAAATCAATACACTTAAACACAAATTCCCATACAGTCCTGACTTTTACACATTCATTGAGTAAGAAACAGTCCCTATATATAGTGTTATATCATGAAGCATCATCATATCTTTTTGTTCCCATTAAACTGTTATAGTGTTATCAATTTTTTAATATCATATTCATTGACCGATAGATCATTCTAATTTTAGACTAAACCAGTAATTCAGTTCTTCTGGATATCACAAGGAATTCAAAGAAAATATAGTCAAACATAGCATACAGTTGTGCCAAATAGTCACCATCTTTGATATGCAACGTTTTAAAACTGGTTAAGTTGTTTTAGATGCTAAGGGCGCGTTTGGTTTGGGAAAACATGGAAAACAGAAAACGCGTTCAAATTATAGTTTTCCAAGAAAATTTTCCTAAGAAAACAGAAAACAATGTTTTTTTATTTTTTAATGGAAAACTTGAAAACATCCTTTTATTTTTCATTTTCCATTTTCATTTTCTATCTTCCCCTCCCCTCCCCTCACATCTCTAACATGTATTCTAATTTTCTAAAATGGAAAATGAAAATATCATTTTCTAATTGGGATTTGCTAACCAGTGCTCTGGAGGCATTGGTTAATATACATTTAATGAACTCAAACTTTCTTAAAATATAAAAATATGTATTAATGATTCATATAAAAATGGTATTTATTAGATTGAATTACTAATCATTAAATGTAATTTTTGATTGTTTAGGAAAGATTGAGTTCATTAAATGTATACTAACCAATGTCCCTGGGGCACTGGTTAACAAATCCCTTTCTAATTTGAACGCGTTTTCAAAATTTTTAATTGTTTTCTAGAAATGGAAAATTTCTAGAAAATTAGAAATGAAAAACGAGAAAACATTTTCTACATTGAAACGCAACCTAACTTTTTATAGTTTTGTTTTTTTTAGGTTAAAGTAGTTGACGTTTTGAATCATCATATTCAAACTTTGTTTATAGACAACACATCATTCTAGCATAAAAGGAAAACACACACTCAAGCTAAAGTTTGTAAAAAATAATCAGTGTTAAATGAAAATTTCAAATGTCGTAAGTCGTGACTTTTGATTGTGTTGATTTTAATCGATATTCACATACTACAAAAATAATAACATTTGTTCTCACTGCATTCGAACTCACAACGTATAGGTTGTTGGGCCATCTCGAATAATGACATTCTAAAGAACCTTTGGATTTATACATTGATATCCTTTAATTTGTTCATAATCATTTATTTTTTTTTTCAAATTGTAGTGTTTTTTGTTGTGTTCTATCAAATATAAGAGACTCAGTCGGTCGTATAGATGACAATTTATACAATCCTAAGTATTTTGCTTAGGATTAATGGTTTCTAGAACGCAAAGGGTACGTGCTTTCATAACTACCGATGACAATGTGACAAAAGTTTTCCATTAAAGCCAAATGGCTAAAACCCAGATCACAACAAGTATTCTAAGTTCATTGCTACTGAAATCAATGTGTTTCGTATTTTACTCTGCATATATAATCAACTAGTTGTTAAATTAATGCTGTAAATGTTTTCAATAAATTGGATAATTTTTTTTAACAACCAGCATATATATATATATATATATATATACTAGGAACGTACCCGCGCGATGCGCGGTGTTGAATGATTTTTCAAAAAATTTAAGTTAAAGTGTATAGGAAATTCGTAAACTTCATTCAGTACATGCACCAAAAGGTGATGGTGGCCGGCCGCCAGCTTCGCCGACTGCCGATTCTAGACTGCATAACACACAGGTATATAAAAAAAATGTGTTTGTTATTATTGTTAGAATATTTAAAATTGATTATGTAAATTAATATAAAAATAATATATAATCGATTAATATATAAATAATACAAATATATAAATAATATAAATATAAATATTAAATAATATTAAATGATATGATATATAAGGAAATGTTTAAACTTTTTCAAAAATTAAGACACCCTTCAAATGCATTATAAGGTAGTATATATAAATTCTTAATAAAAATAAATAAAATATATTTTGAACACCACCAACAACGCTTTATATTACACCACCACCATCAATCATAGTCTTATTTCGTCGATCTTTGAAGTTGGTTGTCGACATCCTTAACCGATAACAAAAATTTTGGAATTTATTTTTAAAATTAAAATTTGACTTAAATTTGAATTTAAATATTTTAGGAACCATCTTTCGTTGCGCATCGCGCGAGTAGATTTCTAGTTAATATAAATTAATATTTATCTATATTCCATTATAAAGATTTCTCATCCCTTGTTGAAATGTTAAAAGTTTTGATATGGGAAATACCAATGTTGCCCTTATTCTTAAAACCCCAAATCAATTTATCGTGCGTACCATTTTTGGAAATGATTTGTAACCTTTAGAAGTCAAATCACCAATAAATTATTTGTAATCTATATAAAAAAAAGATATATATCAAATAACTGGATAGATAATGGGGATGAAACAAACTATATGTATAATTAGTTAACAACGAGAATCATCATTAACTACAAGAATTATCGTCTTTCACCACATGTTCGGGATCGTCGCATTACGCGAGTATCCATCTATTTAGTATTAACAGCCCTAAAGCGTTGTAATTAACAAATCACATATATATAATATATATCTATCTATACTATATATAATGCAGGGGAGATGTTTTTTTAAGAGATTGATTTTTAAGTAAAAGACTATTTTTGACTTTTCCATAAACAATTGTATTTTGGAAAAGCTTGTAGTGTAAGATAATAAAGAGGATTGAAATTCTAAAACTAAAGAATATGAGGAAAACGTACAAACGGTATGGATATTAAAGTATATTAACTACGAGAATCATCAATAACAACGGTAATCATCATTAATAATGGAAATCATCATCTTTCACGACATTCGGGGTCGCGACATTACGTGAGTACCCATCTAGTCTAGTATGATACTAGATTTAGTCCCGTGTCAAATACACGGGATGTTAAGGACATTTTTAAAATAAAATAAATTATTAAATAAATGCAAATAAAAAAACCTTACAAATTCAAAATTTAAAAATATAAGAAAAACAAACTGGTAATTTAAATGTAAAGATTGGAAATAAAGTTAAAATAAAATAATGTAATTCTAAAAAAATATATATTTTATTTCATCTTTTGTAATAGTTCTTTGTAGATGAAATATGTTTTAGTACTTTTTTTTTATATTCCAACTTTGATGCATATCAACACCTTGCAACATACAATTGTCCATGCGCCAAGTTCCTAATTAATCAATTTATGTATACTTTAAATTATTAATAATGGAGATGTATCTTGTATACATATATTATTTTATTTTATAAAAAAAAATTAATTGATAACCTTTATGTATTTGATAGATTATTAAATATTAATTAATACACATATGTGAAAGTTTGTTTTAATATAGATGTTAACAAATTTTTTTGATATAGTGTTGATATACCGACTAATATAGTTTGTATTTTTTAAGATGTAGATATAAATTATTATATGAAGTAGATTATCATCATCAATTGAAACATTTATAAGTTTTAGGATTATTTTTGTGGAAATATGTTTTTAGTAATTTAATTATTAATAATCATTAAAAGCTAAAAAGTGTTTATTATATTTAAATTAAGTATTTAGTAAGATTTATTCTTTTGTGAAAAACTAAAAAGTGTAAATTAGTATTGGAAAACAAAAAAATGTAAATTAATATGAATTTTTATATAATTATTAATATAATTAATAATTAAAATAAGTTAGTTACATGTTTAATAACTTAATTTAAAATAATTTAATCACATGTTTAATAACTTAATTTAAAGAAATCGAGAGCTGTGATTGATCAATTGAGGTTAGGTCAGTTGTCTTTTAGTATATATTAAGATAAGATAAGATAAATAACTAAAGGTGGTAAAGATTTATTTATGACTAGAAGATTACCCGCGCAATGCAGCGGGGCGTTGGTGGCGGCGGTGAGTGGTGACTGGTGGTGATGGTGGTGATGGTGGTGGTGGGATGGGGGTATTGTAGGTATTTGAAGGCATGAGGATATTGTAGGTATTTTAGATTTTTAGGTGGTGTTATTGAAAGAATAATATTAGTATTTTAGAGATTTGGGTGATAAATAAGGAAATGTTTAAATTTTTTGAAAATTAAGACATTAAGTATCTCATTTATAAGGTAGTATAGATTGTGCATTAAATAACTTTAATTTAAAAACAATAAAATCCATAAATAAATAAATAATAATATAATTAATATTAAGGAAAGGATTTGGAAATTGATTTATGACATCCCTGTCTCGTAAATTTCTGATTTTTTTAATACAAGTATATTAAATTTATTTGTAGAATTCCATCATCACCTAAACTTTTTTAAAGATTAAAGAAGTCTCTTCGTTATTTTTTGTTTTTGTTTTACTGTGTGTGTGTGTGTTTTGGTGAAGAGAGTAAAACTAAAAAATCTAATGGATTATTAATCTTTAGCATCATATATAATATATATGGTCCGTCAGTTTATCAGTTGGTAAAGCCGTTGTTGAAGAGTTCAGAATATCGACAACTGATTCGTCTTCTTCTCGATGAAGTAATCATTTCGACAGTTTTGTTTATTTTCTTATTATAACATTTTTTATTTTTTTTATTTTTTTTATAGATTATATTGGATGAATGTTACGATATCAAGTGTAGGATGCTATACCAAGCTATCGTTCTTAGTAGATTTTTTAGAATATAATGCGTAATTTGTTGAATACAGGCTCCCTTACCTTAAGATTTAAGATAGGATAATATATTAATGGCACATTGATTTAACTTAATATCGGGTCGGTTTTGAAACCGAAAAAAAAGCCTTCAAATATATAAACAATTTTTTTTTATATAAATGATGACAAACGTTATAAACAATTTTTGTTAATTGGTGCCCTACAAAAATCGGCCAAGGACAGGGGTGGGGTACTGGGGTTTGTCCATCTTAATGCCGTCTCTGCTTAGTATCTTATTATTGGTAGGATGATGTTGTTGATGATGATATTGCCAATTTGTAGGTCATAGAGTATTATATTGAACAACTACCCTATTATTGATTTTTTTTTTTCTAGCTTATATTACATTCCAATGTATAATTTGCTTTTATTTGGGTTTCAACATAGTTGGGCTTGTGAAAAGGGTTATATGCGCTGGATACGGTAGATTATTATGCGGTTTACTCGTGTTCGGTTTTGGAAATTATGATTTTGATGCAAAGAACATATAAAATCTTCATATACTGAAATAATAAACTTTTCATAGCTTGGTTTTAGATATCGTAACCATTTGAGCACATACATTCAATCTTTTATTTATAGATTTTCATTTTATAGTATGTTTATACCCGAGGTTCTTATGAAAGCAGTCTCTATACCTTTGGGTAGAGGCAAGACTGTCTACATCTCACCTCTCTCATACTCCGCTTATGCAGGGATTGGGTAATGTTGTTGTTGTAGTATGTTTATACCCGAATATATATCATTTTTATAAGAATTTTTGTAATCTTTATACGTTGCATGTTATATGTTATTCATCCATTTTGTTTGTTTGCTTCATATATCAAAACAATAGTTAGTTACATCTGAGCTTTGTATTTGGTTAGACATTTCTCTAATAGGTGATCTTCATACATTCATTTAATTAAGTAGTTCATGTGATAGCTTATTAATAGAATTGTATATGCGAATATAATTTTGTATGTATACATAAGAATTAATTTATTTTGATGTATGAGCTATTAATCACATATGGAATACCATAAACACGTCATTGCAACACTTATAACGTGACACTACTGTGACAGTGTGATCGGCAATGACGAAATAGCTAGAAAGAAGTGGCTGCAATGGCCCCCGACGACCCAAAAACTTTTAGTATATATATATATATTTAAGTCAATATTGAAACATACACATGGAAGATAGTTGGAGGACTAATTCCGGTATTCACTACAAACTCCATAAGAAAAGAAAAGAAAAAAAAAACCAACCCAAAATAAATAAGAACCCTTTGCCACAAACCCAGAAATCAAAATTCCCAAACCCTATAATAAACCCCTCACTACTCCATCATCTCCTATAAATAATTTAATCTCACTTCCAACATTTTCCACAAATGATATAAATTAATGAATAAACCACCAATTTTTGGTTTTAATCTATAACCTAAAAAAAATAAAAAAAAATAAAAAAATGGTCTCAAAACAATCAGGGAAAGAAAAGGAAGATGCAGGGGCAGAAGGTGAAGTGGATGTTGATGCAGTAACATCGCCTCGGCCTGTCCGAACAAGTGAAAGGATTCGAAAGAAGCCCAAAACATTCAACCGATATAGTACTATGTATCAACATTTTCAAAACAAATCCAAAAAAATGATTAATAATAAAAATAATAATAATAAGCCTAAATCCAGGCCAGCAGCTGCTACTATTGCTAAGCAATTTAATAAACAGAATCACAACAAACGTCGTGAAAACGATGTAATTCTCGCTTTCGTTTCCTTTATCTTCATATATGTATCTAATTTTAATTTTATTTAAATTAAATGATATGCATGTGTGTAATTTTTGTGGTATAGACACCAGTGTAGTCTCATGTCATGTAGTGCTTAGTATGTGTTTTGTTGAAGAAAAATGGACTAATTCTATATGCTTAGCTAGTAATCGAGAGAGTTTATCAATCGGACTGGAAATCGACACCTGGTGATCGCATTGGTGAGTCTGATGACTATGAGAGTTATGGTTAGCTATTCAGCTCGGACTCTGCTTGTATATCTGTTGGCCAACATCTCTTATTGTTCTAAACCTGTATACTTAGTAACAAAACTTGAATGTCACTGAGTGTCCACCATAGGACTAAAACCCACAACCTATACATTGATGGGTCGGCACACAAACCACAAGTACCAAGGCCCATGGGTGAATGTTAAGAACCTATATATTTTGCTGCTTTCACACGGTGGCTCAGTGCCCTATAATTATGATTGTTATTTTTTGAGTTCAGTTCCCTGGGTGTTATACGTCTGATATGTAATAGGAACCAAAGGATTTGATATTGCATTCTATCAATGAGAGGTCTGCTTTTGAGAGATGACGTCCTTTAATCATATTGCTTAAGCCGTATCTTAGTAGATATACCTCGTTACCTGTTTTGATTATGGAAATATTATCAATTTAATTGCCTGCCATACCGAGTACATGTGGACCTAGGAGCCGATGCACGATTACCAGAATCCATAAACTAACATTCCTGCTTTTCTTCACTATTTTGTAATATGTTCCTAGTGTTATTGCAGTCTGTTATAGAGAATCTTCGGCGTTCTACAAGAAAACGAAAACTTATAAATCATGATGACTACACAGACAGTACTGGAGGCGAGGATAATGACCTAATGGTGAGTTCTTGATCTCCCTAGCTTGTAATGTAATTTAGGTTCCCTAAGTCATTAACAACTTAACATCCATTTTGAGAAATGAACATTTCTCACTCTATATATTTCCAGGATCTCAAAACTAGGATGCATAAAGAGAAGTTGCCACGGCGTGGAGGATCTTCGCGTGAAGCATTAACACCTCGTCGCTCCGGTCTTCGGCCTCGTCGTTCTAATGCAGGTTCAAGAAGGCAAATAATTGATGAATCTGAAGATGAACGGGATAATTCCGAGGAAAATAATGGACCAGAAAATGGCAATGAATTGGAGGATAATGATGCAGACGATGGCGAGAGCGAGGAGGGTGGTGCTGAGGGTGATGGAGATGATGAAGGTGAGGGGGAAGATGAAGATGGCGATGATGAAGATGGTGATGACGAAGATGGTGAAGAAGAGCAGGATGGCAGGAGGCGATATGATCTTAGAAATCGGACAGAAGTTCGGAGGCTATCTCATGAACAGGGTAAGCAAAGACCAAGATCTCCTAGAAGAGTACTTCAACAAGGAGTAGGGACAAAGCATGGTAGGGATGTTAGAAGAGGTGGATCTCGGGTTCATAAACGTCATCGCATATCACGAGCTGAAGATTCTGATGATTCTCTTCTTGTGGATGAGCTGGACCAAGCAATGCCCATGCCTTGGTCAAGAGGCGCAAACAGGTCTGGTGCACCACCATGGCTTTTAGGAGGGGGACCAGATATGCATGGGGCATCCTCGTGGGGATTAAATATTGCTGCATCAGGTTGGGGTCATCAGGGTGATGTTTTGGCTAGCCTAGCTTCCGGTGTTCAAACCGCCGGGCCCAGTTCCAAGGGAGGGGCTGACATTCAACCTTTACAGGTTGATGAGAGTGTTAGTTTTGATGACATAGGTGGGCTTTCAGGCTATATTGATGCTTTAAAAGAAATGGTCTTTTTCCCGCTACTCTATCCTGATTTTTTTGCTAGTTACCACATTACCCCTCCAAGGGGAGTGTTGTTATGTGGTCCCCCTGGCACGGGAAAAACACTCATTGCACGAGCATTAGCTTGTGCTGCTTCAAAGGCTGGGCAGAAAGTCAGTTTTTATATGAGGAAGGGTGCTGATGTGCTTAGCAAATGGGTAGGCGAGGCTGAAAGACAACTGAAGATGCTCTTTGAAGAAGCTCAAAGGAATCAGCCATCAATAATATTCTTTGATGAGATAGATGGGCTTGCTCCTGTCAGGTCAAGCAAACAGGAGCAGATACATAATTCTATTGTTTCAACTCTGCTTGCCTTGATGGATGGTCTTGATTCACGAGGGCAGGTGGTTTTGATTGGGGCAACAAATAGGATTGATGCCATTGATGGAGCACTAAGGCGACCTGGTAGATTTGATCGTGAATTTACATTTCAGTTGCCTGGTTTCGATGCCCGTGCTGAAATATTAGACATTCATACCCGGAAATGGAAACGTCCCCCTGTGAAGGAGTTGAAGTTGGAACTTGCTGCTAGTTGTGTGGGTTACTGTGGTGCTGATCTAAAAGCTCTCTGCACTGAAGCTGCAATTCGTGCTTTCCGTGAAAGATATCCTCAGGTTTACACTAGCGATGATAAGTTTCTCATAGATGTTGAATTGGTAGAAGTAGAAAAAAAGCATTTTATGGAAGCCATGTCAACAATCACTCCGGCTGCTCATAGAGGCTCGATTGTTCATTCTCGACCATTGTCTCCAGTTGTTGCACCATGTCTACAAAGACATCTTCTGAAGGCCATGAGTGTTATATCCGATATTTTTCCTGCTCTTGAAATTTCAACTGAATCCAAGAAATTTTCCATGCTTGTGTGTGGTTTTGCTCTTCCTCTTGTGTACAGACCTCGGCTTTTACTGTGTGGCCTGGAGGGTGCTGGGCTGGTAACCATTTTCTTCTATTCAGATGTTTATATTTCAGTTACCATTAAAATGCGATTTGATTAGTGAATTTACAAGTTTATTTTCCAGGATCACTTGGGACCTGCTATCTTACATGAACTAGAAAAGTTTCCTGTCCATTCTCTTGGACTTTCTTCCCTTCTGTCTGATCCCAGTGCTAAG
Organism: Asclepias incarnata; assembly: GCA_025447715.1. Lineage (NCBI taxonomy): Eukaryota > Viridiplantae > Streptophyta > Magnoliopsida > Gentianales > Apocynaceae > Asclepias > Asclepias incarnata. The sequence goes on from JAOEHQ010000014.1 coordinate 112,525, forward strand.
ACACCAGAGGAAGCTTTGGTTCATGTATTTGGTGAAGCAAGGAGAACTACACCTTCGATACTGTATTTACCTCAATTCCATCTTTGGTGGGAAAATGTATGTGCACATATCCACACATTCTTTCATAGCTGATTTCGTACTGCTATATCACAAATACAAAGTACAGTTTTACTAGGATTGGTGTTATTCTGTTTTTATATGAGAATTTGAATATTTTTCTCTATCTTATCTGGTAATACTGCTTGTGAATTCAGGCCCATGAGCAACTTAGGGCTGTGCTGCTGACGTTACTGGCAGAATTGCCATCAGATTCCCCCATTTTACTGCTTGGAACATCCTCAATTCAGCTTGATGAGCTTGATGGGGATCCATCTTCTGTATTCCCTTCTCGTAACATGTATGTTTGATTACTTATTCTGTTACCTTTCCAGAAGTTCCTTGTTCTTACATGTCCAAAGCAATGGTCTGTGAGATGTGGTTTTTGTATTTCAATTACTATCTCATGATTAAGTTGGCTTGCAGTCTAAAGTCTCCGCTTCCTACATGCGAAACTATTTTCAAATAAGTACAACATTTTTCTCATTATATTGAATGATTTCATGTGTGAAGGAAGATGTTTCTTGTCAGTTATTCTTGATTCTTAAATGTCTGAAACACAAGCAACTTGCATCATTGTACCTTGAAGAAAGAAATTCTGTTTTCTCGTTAATATGGGTGGGGAGACTTGTTTCATTTTGGTTAACTTAAACTGTGAATATGTAACCTTATTTACCCTCAGCTATTTAAACCGAAATGTTTGTACCATAATGTTTTGTGGTTTGCATTGGCTTAGGGCATATGTTTGATGTTATATGTATTCACATTTTAAATGTTTGTGACTGCCTCTAGTTTATATGCTCACCATAAAATCAGTTTATAAAGGCCAAGTTCTTCATGGTATGTAATAAAAAGTTCACATATCTACCTATTGCAGTTATCAGATGGACAAACCACTAGTGGAAGACAGAAGTAAGTTTTTTGACCGTCTGATTGAAGCTGTATTGTCAATACCATCAGAGGGGGCTGCAAAGAAGTCCCAAAAGTCGGCTGCTGTTCCTGAACTCAGCAAGGCACCCAAAGTAGACACTGGTCCAAAGGTCTCTGAACTTATAGCTAAAGCCGAAGCAGAGGGTCATGCCCTCCGTAGATTAAGAATGTGTCTACGTGATGTTTGCAACCGGTAAGCTATTCATAAATCCAGTGAAATACTTTTTGTTGTAGCCATTGTTTACATACTTGATGCTAAATTTAGATCGATTATTGTCAAAAACACGAATGCAAATTTACATGATCATTTTATTGTCGTCTTAACATTAACTTGGAGTACTGGCCTTGTGGGTAATGTCAGAGACCTACTTATTCACTAGGTTTGTTTACTGCGGTGCAGGGTTTTATATGACAAGCGCTTCAGTGCTTTTCATTACCCCGTGCTGGATGAAGATGCTCCAAACTATCATACAGTTATACAGAACCCAATGGACATGGCTACACTTCTGCAGCGTGTTGATGGTGGAAAGTACATAACATGCAAGGCATTCTTAGAAGACTTTGATCTCATTTTAGCAAATGCGAAGGTATATCAGCCTGTGTTCAAGCATACGCGTTTTAACATTTTTAACCCCTTGAAATGATTTCTTTTGTTCATGCAGATATATAATAGGGATGATTACAACGGAGCTAGGATTGTCAGTAGAGCTTATGAACTTCGTGATTCAGTATGTTATTTCTTAGTGTAAAGTTCCATTTATGCCACTTTTCTTATATAAAATGATATCATTGAAGTATTTCCCGTTCTCTCTATAGGTGCATGGGATGCTATCCCAAATGGACCCAGCATTGGTTGCATTCTGTGATAAGATTGCTGAAAACGGTGGTCCATTGACTCTGCCTGAAGATATTGCTGGTTCTTCTTTCCAGAATGTTCCTGTTGTTCAAACGGCAACTATGACTAGAGCCAGTGCGCGTCTTCGTCATGTCGAGCCAGAAGTCAATTTAGATCAGAGCTATGAAGCATTAAAACGGCCCAAGAAGAGCGCTGATCCTTCACATACAGGTTATCACATTCACATCCTACATATTGTAATCATGATATTGGTGATTGTATTAGTAGCTAAGAACACTTGCACCCGGTAATCAAATCATAGTGTCACTCGATGACGGCAGACTTATTTTAGATAAGTAGACCTATAGAACTAGAAACCTTTTATTTTCGTAATCTACTGCTAATTTAATGTAATAGAGGTAGCAAAGTGGACTGATCGGGCAAAGTTAGCTATAGCTGGTCAAGATGGGTAACTTTCTAATACGGGTTGAGTCAGGCCGACCTGCGAAAACTTTTTTTTGTCCATCATTGAGGTCTTTTATGTGGAGAACACGGGTGCTGCTAGTTCATCTTTCTTATGTGCACCAAGGCAAAAAGATTACAATCATTATACATTTTAGCCCTTCAATTTTCAAAACATTTACAATCATTTTACATTTGTACGTATGATCACCCCGTCACTTACCCTTGGCTGCACCTACGCTTGCATGCTGTTGGAAGGCCGCATTGGTAGGAGGTTTTTAAGCTTTTGAGAACACTTGGGGTGACTTTTGACTCGTTCTATTTTTAGCGACGTTTAACGTTTTTCTGGTTTTACCTATTGGAGATAGCAAATGCAACTAAAGTTAGTCCAATTTTAGTAAGCGGCCTGAAATTTCCACTTTAGTTTAGAAGGAAGGAAAGTCATACATCACCATTCCTACCAAATAATGAACATAGTTGCTCTATGAATTATACTCTTCTTGTGTAACTAGAGTTGGCTTTGGTCTCTCAAGTGTTATATGCCAAATTTGTTCTTTAAAATTGGTATAAAAAAAACTAAGCGTCAGTCACCAGTGTCAAGCTTCTGGTGCGAAGTAGTACTCACCTGAATCTTGAATGTACAAAGGAAATCTCAGACTGGTTATTGGATGCAGGGAGTAATAACCTGACAACACTGCCGTTAAAAAAAAATAATAAAAAAAAAAAAAATAACCTGACAACAGATTTCTTGTATATTTTATAAATTATTGTAGATAGGAATAATATTTATTTCTTTCTTTTAGTGTTTTTTTAGCCTAATTCCATTCTCCTAAAGTTGTAACTTCTATTTCTCCACATACACAAAATGGTGTTTTACTTTTAAAGGTATGCAATTTGTGATGTTTGGTTTTTTCAGCTTCAACGGCCGATGAAGGGTCTCAGCCCCAAGAACCAGCAGTTGATGATCAAAATGATCCAAACCCCGTGAGCTCACCACCTGGTTGTATCGAGGTTGACACTAACCCCACCGAGGTTAGCGAGTCAAACTCACAAGATGTTATAATGCCAGATGTGGAGAGTGATGGCAAAATCGATTCTGCTAAGAAGCTCTTATTGGAGCAAACATCTGATTATGGAATTCCACAGCTAGAAAGGCTGTATACGCGAATCGTTAAAGGTGTTTTTGAGTTGAAAAATGTTGAACAGGATAATCTCAAGCCTCTAGTTTCCAACTTTTTGTTGAAGTTTGCTGAAACTGAGGCTAATTTTTGAAGTGAACCATTTTTTTTTTCTGCGGATAGATTTTGTTTGGTTTTTAACGAAATATTCATTTGGGTAGAATCTAATTTGAATCTACTTTAGGAGTTTAGGAAGTGATTCACTATTTTTTACTGTATTTGTGAAGGCTACATCATGTTTACAACTGCCTATAATTTAGTTTCGTTTACATGGAACAAACAAACCGAATGAAAATGAAATCTATACCGAAGACCTAACTACACCGTTTTAGCTGTGGTTTGTGTTATAAACTTCGTTATAATCAAAGATGTTGAACTTGGACGAGAACCATATGTGCAGTGCAGACAGTCAGACACTAGAGTGTGCTTGTTGAAGTAATTGGAACTATTGGCCCAAAATAGTGGCCCAAGTCTCGTGGTGCCTTGCAGGGTCGTATAGCCAGTGCCCCGTCTTGCTGATTCAGTGATTTGTGATTCACTAGCTTGTTAAATTCGTCTAGGGGTCTCGTATAGGTTGTTCTCGGTCTTTGCTGATTTGTGACTCGCTAGTTACAAGTAACTGCTACCGTATAACTTTTAGGTTTAGGCAGTTCTCGATAAATGTACCAAAATCAAAAACGCAAACTTTAGGTTTAGGCGGTTCTCGATAAATGTACCAAAATCAAAAACGCAAACTTCATAAAATGATATTTGTGTTATCTAGGTATCAGAAAAAAAGTAACAGTTATATGCAGTTAATTAGATACAACTAAAATTAATTAGGTATCAGAAAAATTATTATTAGAAGGAAAAAAAAAAAGTAACATTTATATGCAATTAATTAAGATACAACTAAAAAGTTAACCATATTTACAAACACCATATTTAATGTTCAAAAAAAAAAAAACAAACACCATAACTTTTTTTTATTTTCTTTTGAAAATTAAAATTTTTGTTCCAAAGCCATTTACCCAAGCGAAAAGGGTTACTTTAAAACAAAATAAAAGAAAGCATGCGAATTCGGTATTTTTTGAATAATTTATAAATGTATTTAATGTTATTTATTTAATCTAATATTTATTTTATTATGAATCGTAAATGCATATTTTTATTTGTTAGGAAAATTAAACTTCATTAAATAATAAAACCTTTATTTAATTAGCTAGGTAAGTTTGGGTCGTGCATTGCGCGACTTCAATTATTGCGATTACGTTTATAACTGCTACGGTTTCGTTATGCTAGTTTACTTGGGTTGAATCCATAACCGCGTAATTGAAAACCAAAACCAATACCAATAACATGCTAAAAAAATTTCCGTAGTAAATACATATATTTTAGTATGTGAAAAGAATAAAAACAATCAAATTCTAAAAACAAAAAAAGTTGTTAAAAAAGGGTTCGCGGATCAAGTTTCGGGTTGGCTGGTCAAATGGGTTGGTGGGTTAGCGGTTGGCGGGTTGACTTCAGGTCAGATGGGTCGTGGGTAGGCAGGTTGGCGGGTCAAATGGGTTGGTGGGTCGACCTGTTAAAAAAATTATATAAACTTAATAATTTTCGGGTTGGCGGGTCGACCTGTTAACCCAAAGGGTCAACCCGAACCCAACTCGAAAAATAACAGATTAGTGGGTTGATGGGTCGAGATTTTACAACCCTAACCCGGTTTTTTTCAGGTCGGGTTTTAGGTCGGATCGAGTATTGACAGCCCTACCATTTACATGTGTTCAGCTAAAAAAAAAAGTTACAATAAGGAAGATTTGAAGCTGGGCATATTTCTTAAAGAAGCACAATATCCACCACTTCTTTTAACAATGATTTTACTTTTATTTTGCTATACTAAAAATCTTGTTCATAAACACTTCCTATATTTAATAACTGAAGTAATGGTAATAGATGAAAAATTACTGTACTTACTCCATATATATATTAGAAAAAATATTAGAAAAAATATATAATAAAAGAGACCAAAAAAATAATCAGAATAGCTTTGACACGATAACTTTTAGTATTAAATTAATTAAAGATTAATGACATTAAAAAAAGAAAAAAAAATATTATTACAATAATATAAACTCTCATTTAACTCTGACACGATAAACATGTATTATTAATTAACTAATCATCAATGGTACTTAATTTGTTAAAATGAATTAGTCACCAAGTATGTTAAAAAAAATAATATAGTAATATAAAACCGGAGATATTATCTGTACTGCAACATTACGCAATCTTAGGTAGTGCGTCTTTCACATACCGGGGATTGAATATGTACATTTAATAAACTTCAGATGGCAAAATGAAAACTTTTTTCTTAACAAATCTGCATTATGGATCATTTTTCCCGTAAAACCAAAAGATAATAAATTTTTTTTTCATGATTAATAAGTCGTGAAATTGGGTGGGCCGCACTTACTTACTTATACTACTTTAAACTAAACCATTTTTCTCCGTCAATTCCATCAATGGACTCCCAGTATCAACCACCGTCACCGTCACCGTCGTCACCAGAAAACAACTCAGCCGCCACGACTGACGACATAACAACCGACACCAACAACCTCTGTCTTTACGATGATGATCAATGGTTCGTAAGACCGGTACAACAACCTCTTTTATCTTTCACTGAAAACAACTCAGCCACATATACATCCTCACAAAACCCCTGTCTAGATTTCTTCTTCCACGTCGTCCCTGACACGTCACCAAAAGACGTCATCAACCGTGTACAGTCAGCATGGGCTCACGATCCAGTCACTACTTTGAAACTCATATGTAACCTCCGTGCTGTTCGCGGATCAGGTAAGGCTGATAAACAATGTTTTTATATTGCTGCATTATGGTTACATTTTAATCACCCGAAAACCTTAGCGAATAATGTTGGGAATTTCGTCGAATTCGGATACTTTAAGGACTTGTTAGAGATATTGTATAGGATTGTGAAAGGACATGATGTTAGAGAAAAACAAAAACATGATTGGGATGCTAAGAAAATGGTGAAAGGGAAAGGTGTGGCGAGAAAGATGTATTTTCTTTCGAAAAAGAAGAGACAAAAGAAGGAAGCGGGCGGTAGGGATATCGAGAGAGCGAAAATGAGAGAAAGTATGACAAGGGAGGAAAGGGTCAAGGCGAATAAGGCGAGGATGGAGGAAGAGAAAGAAAGGGCGAAAGCGTTGAGGAGAGAAAAGGAAACTGGGATGATTAGAAAGACGAATGATATGTATAATTCTGATATGAATTATAAGTATTTGCATGATCAGGTGTGTTTGTATTTTGCTGTTTGTTTGAAATCGGATATTGAAATGTTGAATAGTGGCGATAGGATGAAAATTAGTTTAGCGGCCAAGTGGTGTCCTAGTGTTGATTCTTCGTATGATAAGGCTTTATTGATGTGTGAATCGATTGGTAAGATACTTTACCCTAGGGATGGTGATTTGGAGTTCGAGAGGCTTGATGAGGTTAGTTATGTGATGAGGGTTAAGACTCGGTTGAGGAAAGAAGTACTTGCGCCTTTACGTAGTGCTTTGAAGTTGCCCGAAGTTTATATGAGTGCCAAGGAATGGAGTTTGATTTGTTACGAGAGAGTTGCTTCTATTGCTATGAAGAACTATACGGATATATTTTTGCATAGAGATAATAAGAGGTTTCGCGAGTATTTGGAGAATGTGAAGGTTGGTGATGCGAAGATTGCTGCAGGGGCGTTGTTGCCTCATGAGATTATTCGTTCTTTGAATCGTGGGAGTGGAGCGGGTATTGTGGCCGAACTTCAATGGAAACGAATGGTGGATGATTTGTTGAAGAAGGGGAAGTTGACAAATTGTATTGCGGTCTGTGATGTTTCTGGTAGTATGTCTGGGACGCCGATGGAGGTGTCTGTGGCGCTTGGGTTGTTGGTTTCCGAACTCAGTGCTGAGCCGTGGAGGGGTCATGTGATTACGTTTAGTAAATCCCCGGAGTTGCATTTGATTGAAGGGGGTGATCTTAGATCAAAGACAGAGTTTATTCGAAACATGGATTGGGGTTATAACACGAATTTTCAAAGGGTTTTTGATAAGATGTTGGACATCGCTGTGAATCGGAAGCTGAGTGAAGATGATATGGTGAAAAGGGTGTTTGTTTTTAGTGATATGGAGTTTGATCAGGCTTCTTGCCATCCATGGGAGACTGATTATAAAGTGATACAGAGGAAGTTTAAGAGTTGTGGGTATGAGAAAGTGCCTGAAATTGTGTTTTGGAATCTTAGAGACTCGCCTTCTACTCCAGTGACTGCCAATCAGAAGGGGGTGGCTCTGCTTAGCGGGTTCTCAAAGAATTTGTTGACTCTGTTTCTTGAAGAAGGCGGGGTGATCAAACCTGAGGATGTACCCGTGACGACTAGCGATGGTGCTGATACAAATACAGGCGACAAGGGTTTAAATCCGGAAAGTACCATGGAGGCTGCTATATCCGGAGAACTGTATCAGAAACTGGTTGTATGTGATTGATGTGTGTCGTGTCGCACCAGTAAGGACAGACTGCTGGCAGTTTATACCCCTGCTTGTGAAAAAAGTGTAGCTAGCTTTCGAGTTGTAGAAATGTAGTTGTGTAATTTTCATCAATAAAATGAACCCAAATGCTTGTTTTAATCGCTAGGAGTACGGAGAGAGTCATGAGTTGGTGAAAAGTGTACTCTCATAGCAACTTGTACTAGGGAACGTTTTGAGTAATGAAAATAGTTTGTTTCACATGAAGATTTTCCTTCGTTACCCTTGAAATGCTTAGATGCGTTTTAAATGGGAAATTGATACATTTTGGTTTTGTTTTCTTGTGTTGGCTATTACCTCTGTTTGGGTTTGATGATACTGATATCATACAAGGGGTGACAGAAAGAAAGAGAGTAGAATCCTCAAGGTACTTGAAAGCTGCTTGCTTGCTATCTCAAGAGAACTGTAAGTTAGTGATGTGGATTGCATCAGTGGTGAATCGATCAACATACTGCTGGCATGGTCTCGTGTTCTGACGGGGAAAAAAGTGTCGCTTTTGAGTTGCAGAAATTTCCATCAGTAAAATGACCAGGATTACAAATGCTTGATTTTATCGATCTGTTAAGATCAATAAATTTGATTTTACGTATATGTTACTGTTATTTTACAAATGTTTTTTTTTTTTATCTTCAATGGAAATTAAAGAAACTTAAATCTAAAATTTATATCTGTCATATTGACTTCTTCTTCTTCTTGTATATATATAGATATCTCAACCCAAACTTTTCTTAACATACGCATTTGCACAGAGGATCTCCGCAGAGTGAGGATAAAGATTCATAGTATAATTATTCAAGATCGGGTTTTGAATCTTAACAATATATGCTTCACAAGCTGATTATGTTAGCCATGCATGAGGAGTGGTGTCCACTGGAGGGACCATAAACAAGATATGATCACAAGGTTTTTAGATTTCATGTTGAACCCTCTGCTAATATCCAAGAGCTGAAACTAGACTCATTTGCGCGCCAATCAGTCCACTTTGATTTGACTATCTATCAATAGACAAAAGTCAATCGCACGCACGGTTTTCCAAAGTTAGTGCTCCAAGATTAATTGATGCTATACATCACTGCATACAAACATCAATCTGTATGCAGTGATGACCGTGGTGTATGATCAAACTGATGACCACTAATTAAATACTAATTTGTGGTGTTTGAATGAATGAAAAAGGATAAGAGAATGGCCTTTAGCCATGTGTGTATTTCTTAGTCTGCGTTCAACAAAATTGTGTCGTTTAGGGTGGTAAAATTAAAAGCTAGGTGGTTCTTTTTGTTCCGGAAAAAAATTCCATTTTTTTGGGATAAATTTGTAGAACAAGGGCGGTTACCTTAACAAATATTTCAATTTTAAATAAATAAATATTGTTTTTATTTCTTAATTATGTTATACTTATCGGTTACCTTAACTAATATTTTTACTGATAAATAAAAATGCAAAACAAATAATATTATACTAGAGCGGCACCCGCGCAATGCGGCGGCGACGGGTGGCGGCGTGTAGTGTAGGTTATTGATGTAAAGGTAATTGATGTAAAAGGAGGTAGTGTAGTTATTTTAAGAGTTGAGGGATAGATATTATAAATTATTTCATTAGGGGTATTTTTGATAAAGCTAGAATTACATTATTAAAGAGAAGGATATTTTAGGGACTTTAATTACCTGTAACGGCTCATAGTCAACCACCTCGTTGATTAGATTACGTGCAGGGTCTCACCATTAATCAGTGAGGTTTCCGTAAATGTTGTGTACCAACTGAATGTTCGGAAAAAAAAATTCTATCTTGTAGAAAATGGGAGGGTTCCTTTTTTATAATATATTATTATTATTATTATTATATTATAGATTATTACCAAACTAAATAATAGATAACTAATAAATCATCGACAAAATAGGTGCACGGAGTATATAACTTACGGATTACCTTTATTTAATATTTTTGCTATGGTGTAATGTATGTATATCAATTCAATTAATTAAGTACCGAGTATTATATTATCAATAGAAATAGATATAGATATAAACTCATGAAAATCTACATGAAATTAAATGGTTTATGATATATTTATTTATTTAAATTTGAAATATATCATGAGTATTAATAACTTTCTAATAGAGAAATCAAATTTTACAATTATGTATTTACATATATATTGTAGAGTAACAAATGGAATATTTATTAATTTATTTGAAAAAAATTCAATTTTTTTTTATATTCACTTCTTTTATTAAGAGTTATGTAACTCTTGATTTATTTTGATATTAAATTCATTCAAAAATAAGTATATTAATATGTTTTTAAATGTGTTAGTTAGTTGGATCCCTAATTTTCAAATCTTAACACATTTAAATGTACGTGAAATGTTTTTTTTCTTGTTAAATTACAAAATTTATCAATTAAAACATCTTCAAATCAATCTGTGTATTATGCACTAGTATTAAAACGACTTAAATTATAAAATAAATAAAAAGATGGCAAATGTTTATATAAATGTTTTTTTTAATGGCCAACTAAACAATTTATAGTTCGAATACCGTCTGGGGTAACCCGATGGCTAAAAGTTACCGTCAGGCGTCAACTGGCCGAACCCAGCCGGACGGAACCCAGACCTGTTAATCCCACGATCGGGAAAAACTCATCAACCCGTCCGCCCGTAAACACAACGATGAATCAATGGTAAAACTTAATACTTGCTCAGACTTGAACACGAGTCTCCCCAAACCAAACCATCATTGAAAGACTCCGATACCAATCCTTTATCTCCTCAAACCAAACCAAACCATATTTAAAAGAGTCCGATACCAATCTTTTTACGAAGGAATTGGCTATATACATTTTATTTTAGTTACAAGAAATCAAGGATTAAAAAGTGATACATATAGCATCCCTCAATTTTTGTTTTGTTGTAGTTTAGGACTTTTACATCTTTACGATAGATATATGAAATTGCATTGAAAATTACCATACTTACCATGTATAAGTATATTAATTATTACTCCGTATTATTTTAAGTATAAATTTAATTAATTACTATACTAAATTACGAGCAACTTTTTTATTAGAAAACCTAATTCGTAAAATTACTTGCGCATCAAGCAATTAACTTATATATAAACAAACTTACAGGGCTCCAATTTTCACACCATCAAGAAACAATGCACTCCTACTTCAAATATCAAACAGGGTCACCGGAATACACCACCACCGACGACGATGACGACAACACAAACAACTTATCCTCCACCGAGGACGATGACGACGAGACAAACAACTTATCCTTCACCGAAAACAACTCAGCCACATATAAATCCTCAAAAAACCCATGTCTAGATTTCTTCTTCCACGTCGTCCCTGGTACGCCATCAAAAGGTGTCATCAGCCGTGTACAGTCAGCATGGGCTCATGATCCACTCACCACCCTCAAACTCATTTGTAATCTCCGTGGTGTTCGCGGGTCAGGTAAGTCTGATAAAGAACGTTTTTATATAGCTGCACTTTGGCTTCATAATAACCATCCGAAAACATTAGCCAATAATGTTGCGAGTATTGTCGATTTCGGGTACTTTAAGGACTTGCTAGAGATTTTGTATAGACTTGTTACGTGTCCTGAAGTACGACAAAACGAAAAACGTGCTTGGAATGCTAAGAAAATGGCGAAGGGGAAAGGTGTGGCGAGAAAGATGTATTTTCTTTCAAGAAAGAATGAAAAGAATGAAAGGAAGAGAGAAAGGAAGAGAGAAAGGAAGAGAGAAAAGAAGAGAGAAAAGAGGAAAGCGGGTGGTGGTGAGAACGAGAGAGCGAAAAGGAGAAAAAGTGTGTCGAGAGAGGAAAGGGTCGAGGCGAATAAGGTGAGAATGGAGGAAGAGAAAGAAAGGGCGAAAGCGTTGAGGAGAGAAAAGGAAACTGGGATGGTTAGAAAGGCGAATGATATGTATAATTCTGATATGAATTATAAGTATTTGTATGATCAGGTGTCTTTGTATTTTGCTGTTTGTTTGAAATCGGATATCGATATGTTGAATAGTGGCGATAGGACGAAAATTAGTTTAGCGGCCAAGTGGTGTCCTAGTGTGGATTCCTCATATGATAAGGCTTTATTGATGTGTGAATCGATTGGTAAGATACTTTACCCCAGGAATGGTGATTTGGAGTTTGAGGGGCTTGATGAGGTTAGTTATGTGATGCGGGTTAAGAATCGGTTGAGGAAAGAAGTGCTCGTGCCATTACGTAGTGCTTTGATGTTGCCCGAAGTTTATATGAGTGCCAAGGAATGGAGTTTGATTTGTTACGAGAGAGTTGCTTCTATTGCTATGAAGAACTATACGGATATATTTTTGCATAGAGATAATAAGAGGTTTCGCGAGTATTTGGAGAATGTGAAGGTTGGTGATGCGAAGATTGCTGCAGGGGCGTTGTTGCCTCATGAGATTATTCGTTCTTTGAATCGTGGGAGTGGAGCGGGTATTGTGGCCGAACTTCAATGGAAACGAATGGTGGATGATTTGTTGAAGAAGGGGAAGTTGACAAATTGTATTGCGGTCTGTGATGTTTCTGGTAGTATGTCTGGGACGCCGATGGAGGTGTCTGTGGCGCTTGGGTTGTTGGTTTCCGAACTCAGTGCTGAGCCGTGGAGGGGTCATGTGATTACGTTTAGTAAATCCCCGGAGTTGCATTTGATTGAAGGGGGTGATCTTAGATCAAAGACAGAGTTTATTCGAAACATGGATTGGGGTTATAACACGAATTTTCAAAGGGTTTTTGATAAGATGTTGGACATCGCTGTGAATCGGAAGCTGAGTGAAGATGATATGGTGAAAAGGGTGTTTGTTTTTAGTGATATGGAGTTTGATCAGGCTTCTTGCCATCCATGGGAGACTGATTATAAAGTGATACAGAGGAAGTTTAAGAGTTGTGGGTATGAGAAAGTGCCTGAAATTGTGTTTTGGAATCTTAGAGACTCGCCTTCTACTCCAGTGACTGCCAATCAGAAGGGGGTGGCTCTGCTTAGCGGGTTCTCAAAGAATTTGTTGACTCTGTTTCTTGAAGAAGGCGGGGTGATCAAACCTGAGGATGTTCCAGTGACGACTACGGATTTAAATCCGGAAAGTACCATGGAGGCTGCTATATCGGGAGAACTGTATCAGAAACTGGTTGTATGTGATTGATGTGTGTTGCACCAGTAATGCATTGATGGACAGACTGCTGGAAGTTTATACCCTTGGTACTCTACTTGTGTTCGGGTGAAAAGTGTGAAGCTAGCTTTCGAGTTGTAGAAATGTGGCTGTGTTTTCATCAATAAAAATGAACCCAAATGCTTGTTTTTATCGCTATGAGTACGTAGAGTGTCACGAGTTTATGAAAAGAGTACTCTCATTAGCAACTTGTAACCGGGAACGTTTTGAGTAATGAAAATAGTCTGTTTCACATTAAGATTTTCCTTCACTGCCCTTGAAATGCTTAGATGAGTTTTAAATAGCAAATTGATACATTTTCGTTTGTTTTGTTTTCTTCTTTTGGCTACTACCTCTGTTCGGTTTGGTTTAATCGATATCGATAAACAGTGATAGAAGAGAGTAGAATCTATGCATCGGTGGTACATAAATCGGCATACTGCTGAAGTTTATGCCCCTTCTGAGTTGTTGAAAGTCGTGTTTTCATCAACAGAATGATCTGGATCATGAATATATGTTTGTTTTTATCACTTTGGGGGCAGGAATTGGTGAAAAGAGTAAACTCATAGCAACTTGTAATGTTATACTCTTTTATGAATGGCAATGTTTGAGGTATGAGAATAGTCACTTAATTAATGATGAAGATTATTTTTGAATCTCCGTTTAATAATATTCAAAAAACTCTAATCTTGAATGGCAGAAAATAGTGTTATGTGATTAGTGAGTACTGATAGTCCATCCATGGACAAACCTCAGAAGTTGTATCTCAAACCCAAACCTTTATTAACATACATATTTGCACATGATCAGATATTGCTTAAAACCACAATATGAATGTCTCTTTCAAAACCAAGCTAATAGGCCAAGAGAAAATCTTGGAGGTAACAAAGTCTGAGGATTTTAACAGATCGAGTGAGGATTAAGATTATTCGTTACAACAACGGTAGTTGGTTTACTCAAGATCATGTTTTTAAGCTTGACCAACATTCACGAGCTGATTATGGTAGCCTTGAGGAATGGAATGTTGTTTTAATCTTGATACTGGAGGGTCTAAAATCCATGTTAAATTAATTCAGATATGATCATGGGGTTATATTTCATGTTAAAGCCTCTGCTGCTGCTGATATCAAAGAGTTAAGAGTAAATTCTCTGGATAATGAATCCACTTTAGAGCTGTTCATTGAGCTATCTACTAGTAAGCGGGAGCTATCTACTAGTAAGCGGTCGTCGCCGTTATTCCCCTAATCCTAGTACTAGTCTTAGGCTTTAAATAACCATCATCCGATGAATTAGCTTACGGAGCTATCTAGCTAGCCCAATAACATCAATCAGTCTGTTTATTGATCTATAATTAAGCTACTATATCACTTCTTAACTTCCGATCCATAAATTCTTTGAATCAATGAAAATGGATCGGATACGATTATATATGGCCTTTAACCATCTATATATCTGTTTATATATGTTGATGATCTCTTGGTCTGCATTTAAGTTGTGTCATGAATCATGATGGATACAAGTACGTACGGCCTTTAACCAACTGTGAAAATTGGATGTTTTCGCCGACCCATCCCACGCCGAGCACCATGCCACACCGGTGCCTATCATGGCGTTCATGCCGAGCTAAAAATGAGCATATGGCCTTATAAACCTGGTCGTTAGTAATATTAACGATCGATCGATAGCAGCCTTGTGTCATATAATTACGTACTAATGGCATTGTGTCATAAACTAATGGCACTATTTAATTAGTTCTCATGGGATTTGGAAATCGTGTAAATTTAGAGCAAAGATAAGAATTGATCGATCGAGTATATTAATATTAATATTAATTACGTTGATCATGTAAATTAAATACATACTCCTATAGACCTATAGTATAAGGTTTAAGCTACGTATTAGACATATACTATCTTTTTTTCTGATGTAGGTAAAACATACCTCAATAAATACTAGGGATAATGGCACCGGAGTGTAACCAACTATGACCAAATGTCTATGTTGGTGCGTGACCTTTGAAACTGTTCGATCAATGTAATAAACTTCATTTTCTGTTCATATAATGTAAATTACCGGGTAACATCCTAGGTGTACCCGGTTACTGCCATGTCATGCCACGTCACCCGCCACGTTTCGCCACGTAAGATGCCATGTAGTATACATACAATAGCCATCTAGTAATAGTTGAATACATTTTTATGCCACCAGCGACTTTTAACTCCGGTCATCTTCTACGGCTAATTTCCGGTACCATCTCCGGCAACACCATTTTTTCCGACGATCCTCAAAGAAATCTATATATATATATATATATATATGGATGAACAGATACATGTTTTCATTCAAAAGTTGAACAATTTCAAATTCAAAACTGAAATAAACGTTGTTCCAAACTAACCTCATACGTTCACTTATTTTTGGATAACCCTTAAACCTAAGTCACAGTGCTGTCACCAAATTGTTACTATCCAAGTCTTTCCTGATAAGTTTCGGTATTATAAATATGTTTTTCAACTTAGAATCTCTTGCTCTATTTTTTTTTTCTTGATGGAATTTGATATATTTTTGTGTGTTTAGAGTCGACTATTGCTATTTTCATCGCCGGTTCCTATATATATGGCTATCACCTATGACCGCCAAATTTTCCGGCCAACACCTCTGACCACTTCATTAATTAGTAAACAATAATCCACAAAACTAATTCCAATAGCCTACTATAATGCCTAAATCGGTCGCAAAAGGAAACACTTGCACATGGAGCAGTTACTCACATAGAAGGATGATTGCATATGAACTCGTCTCTGTCTCTATATTAAAACATATATTATCAAAATCAAATATTAAAATTATTAGTATATTTTATTTATTTAGCCACGTAAGCATAAATAGATGTGTCAGCATGCCACGTAGGTAAATAATTTAATAAAAATGAAGTGGTAACCGGCTAATGTTACAACCGGTCACACGTTACATTATATGAACAAAAAATGAAGTTTCTTACATTGATCGAACAGTTTCAAAGGTCACGCACCAACATAGACATTTGGTCATAGTTGGTTACACTCCGGTGTCATTATCCCTAAATACTATCATTTACATTTTGTTCCCTCGTAAACAAAATGTAACCGGTTAGAGGACTCCCATTGGGGAGCTTATTGGGCCGTATTCAAAAGCGAATACAGTGTACACCGCTAGGAACGAACCGTATTCGAGCGTATTGGATGCCGTATTCAGCCAACCGTGGTGGGGAATACGATTTATAACTATGATAAAATATATTTATAGTTTTATTTAATTAAATGTGTAAAATTAATGTATTGGATGTATTGGACATTGGGTGTGAATGAGTGGAAATGTATTGGAAGGGTTTTTTTTGCTGATTTGGCGTTGAGTTGGCAGTGATGTATTGAGTGTCTTACCGGCTCTGGCTGTACTGGACTACTGGTTTAAACAATTTTGTAGTTTTTTAATCTTTGTTTTAACGATGAAATGGAAAATATATGACGTGATTTATTTAAGGATTAGCCGCCACTGAGTCGTTGAAGAAATCAAAACCAATCTTGTATGTAATATATATATATTATTGTGTGTATCCAACGTGTCATCCTATGTGACACTTACATTGCAGTCTATGTGGCAACAACCGGCTACACATAAGTATCTAGCCAGTTGGATATAGGATTTGGACAATTTAATAAGTTATCATCATACAATGTTCAAAATTTTGTTGGTTCCTACTATATACTTTTGGTCATAGTTAATTACATATCAGGGACTTAAGGGGGAAAGAGTGGCCATCAGGTTGCTCGCAGGTTGGTGAAGCCCGCACCTAAACACCGGCACCACCCCCACGGGCTTATGTCGGGTTGCCTGGCCACAGGTTTAAAGCCCAAAGTTACTGAGATGAAATGTGAGGGAGAAAAGAAGAGGGAAAGTGGGGATAAGAAAAAAAGTGTATGATTGAAGAAAAATAATAAAAGTAAAGGATCTCATGAATGCCACTAAATAAGGTTAAAAATGAATGTCGAAGGATTGAAGTAAGATGACAAAATAGAAATGGTGAGTGATAAGAGTTGGAAATTATGACTCCCACCTCTTATACCTTCTATCATTTTTTATTTACATATGAAATGTTAGATAGAAAAAAAAATATATATTTTTTATCCAATGACAAATATAATTATAAGGTTAAAATGGATACAGATATTCATTTTTACGTTTCTTATTTCTAATCAGTAATCACAAGGTTAAAAAGGATCAAAGGCGAGTGTATTATTATAAAGGCTATCCAAGTCTAAATATTTACACCATTTCGCTCGACATTAGTAAGCCCATTACACCCAAAAACCCAAAAGGTAACAAAAAGATAAAAATAATATACAAAATTGTCATGGGCAAAAAAAATCAGCCATTGAAATGACTCGAGCTCCCACCATCTCGGCTAAAATCCACCATTCTGCCACCTTCACGGAAGTTCGCCTTCGCTACACCACCATCACCACCACAAGAGAATTTGCCGTCACCACCACTAGCAAGGTCACATTTATAGCACACAAACTTCACAGGA
Organism: Asclepias incarnata; assembly: GCA_025447715.1. NCBI lineage: Eukaryota > Viridiplantae > Streptophyta > Magnoliopsida > Gentianales > Apocynaceae > Asclepias > Asclepias incarnata. The sequence continues at coordinate 130,323 of JAOEHQ010000014.1, forward strand.
ACCATAGTAGAGTCAAGAATACCGGCACATCTCGTATGTTGCCATGAGCCACATACATCACAATCTATCATTCTCTCACCATCGTCATCCCTAGCCCCACAACTACAATCCATTATCCATGCCTCCATCCCTCTCTCCATTCTGAACCTACTTAGCCCATTCTTCCCAGCACACTTCCCACGCACACTAACTGTCTCCATCTTTGACCCGACCAGAAGCTTGATTTGGGTGGATTCATCTACACCTCTATATCCAACAAGCTCTTCCACCTGGAATCTTCTCAGCATCAAATAAACTTCTTGAAAAGCCTTTGATGCTTCAACTTTAAGGTCATGAATTGTTGCATCAGGAGAAAGGATTATGTGTTCTGGAGGAAAGTGTACAGCTCTTTCTTCGGTTTGTTCAGTAAGTTCTGGTTTACAAGAGAGTACTAGTGAACCCGGCCTTGCTTTTGAATAGAAGCGCCCAGGGTAATAATTTTTCACAAACTGCTTGCAATCAATAATTTTCACTGCTGACTTTACCAATGTGTCACTCTTCGTGACAGGTACATGATTTACCATGGATAAAGGATGGAGTAAAGCTTCGAATAAGCATCTTATATCTTGGAGCAAACGATCATGAGATGGGGAAATAGCACTTCCGTGATTGCTGGCACCTGAAGTCAAATGCAGGCTACTAGGTTCAAGCCTGCATCAATTGATGAAATCATTCATTTAGACAAAGCATAAGCATCTAGAAGTTGCAAATTAGGCCAGTTCAATAACAATAAAGTTGCAAACTGAGCGGGTTGGATTGGATGGATCAGGCAACAGCTAAAAATAGTTTTCTTTCCAATACACGTGAGGTTTAGTTAGGCAGGGTTATATTTCCTATATGGTGTTTCAAAACACTCTATAAATAATCCATCTAATGTATTATCACAGAGGTGGTATTACTTCAACTACTATCAAACTCTTTGATTAATATGATTTATGACATCTTATGCTGTGAACATTACACTTTATAAATTATAAGGATTTTGAGCTGAGTTTCCCATTTCCTTTAATTAACTCGTATTACACATTACGGATAGAGACATAGCCAATTTCAACTCATTTGTGCAAAAGGGTAACAACTGCGAGTCAGCTACCTTTAGATAGATAGTCAAAACAAGATCAAATTTTTACAGGTTGGCAGGGTTGTGTCAAAAACTGTATTATTACAGTACTAGTAATTAGTTCATTCAATGAAGGAATTCATAAGGTTATAAGCATTTAAAAAACACTTGGTCACTAATGAGGCTTTGACCCATTCCACTTTCAAGTTGTTATAATTTGTCCATTTGACATAAATATAAGATATAATTTGCATAAACACAATTATAAGATATGTTACTTGAAAACACCACCTCTAAAACAATCACATGTTCAAACTTGAATTCCATCAAACAACAAAAGATAGCAAAGCATTAACCTGTATTCAGGAGCACCCGAATCTGGATTCGATCGGGCATTAACCACCATGCCATCAGCTGCTTGTTTTCCTTTTAGCTCCTTGAGACAATAATCTAGAAGTTCAGGACGGCCTACTCTGCAAACAGCACCACGCAAAGAGCGCCAACTGACCCACGATGACCCACTAACTGCTTTCAAGACTCTACACATTGCTTCCTCAACACGCATAACGTCACTGGTACTCCAATCACATAAGACCCTCGGTTCACATGGTTTAGACTTCTCGGAAGCACTGAAATCTTCTATTGTGCAGTTCTTTTTGGCATCATGTATTAAGGTAATTAAATAACGGAATAGATCTCTACTTGTTATAAGTTCTCCCCCCGATAGGGATTGGTAAAAGGCAATCAAGTCCTGTAAGGGTGTTCTAGGTTTTCTTCCTTGTGAAGAAAAGGTAGATAAGGGCACATTTGCAAGGGTCTCAACAGCATTCTTGTAGGCTTCACGAGTGATACCATAAGTTCCAGATCCAAACTCGTAACCCCAATCACCATACCATGGATTACCCTTAACAACAGAATGGAGTAGCCGAAACTCCAAACCATATTTCTTTGAAACATCGATAACACTCACTTGTCTAATGACATGTTTATAAGAAAATTATTAGAAACACGGACATTTAAAAATCAGTAGCTTTCTCAAACTCCAATTGATAATAGATAGAGTGATAGGCCCCTAACCTGACTCCAAGAACTTTGCAAATACGATCCCAGAAGTCCATGATATGAGTACCAGAGAGGACCCTCGACCCACCTTCTCGGCCATTGACTCTGAGTAGGTGACCAAAACCATTTGCATGGACTACACCATGTAAAAGATGATTGGTAGCATTTAACTGGTTATACATCCAGTCCTCAATATCTTCCGCAGTCATGACATGGTTGCACGATTTGCACCTGCAAAAGCTCAACATCAATGCATATACTATGCAAACTAATGAAATACCCTAGATTACTTTGTATGAGATGTTGAAATTCAAATGGGATAAATAAATACAAGCTGAAAAAAAAAAACAGGCACAAAAACAAATATATACAGTGAGAGCAGACCTTGAGTCAGACACATGAAGGGAAGCACCGCAACCAGCACATGGCTTGGTGTAGCCACCAATGGAAGCCCCATCGCCCTTTATTATGAAATGGTACCTCTTCCCACATACTGGGTTCCCGCTCCATCCTTCATATACAAAGTAAAAGTTTATAAAAAAAAACTCTAAAGAGCTAACTCTTTCATCGTACAAAGTTAATCATCTAAAGGCTAAAAATAACATAAACGGCATTGTTAAGATCTAGGTTTGCTTACTTTCACAGCAAACTGCAAAGTTTTAATTGCATACAATAACAGTTAAGATAGCCGATAGTCGGTTTTAAATATTAGGTTTTAAAATTTTGGCGTAACTTCGGTTACTCATTTAATATTTCTTTTTCCTATTAGTATGCAACAAAAAGAGGCCCAGACGACTCAAATAGCACTTCTTTCAGCCATGGCAAACTCAATGTGCATCGGCGATAAGCAAAGTCTCGCTTGCAGAGACACAGTTCAAATCTGATGCAAGATCAAAAGAGCAAGAAGAGAATCAACGTTGCGAATGTTTCAAGCTCTTTTTCATCAACCACTCAACTATGAAAGTTTTGTCTCAGCTTTAGTTGAGATGCAGAGCCAAATTTTTGTTTGTGTCATAATAAACCCCGTAAATCGGTTACTTTTCTAGTTATCATTTTCCTTCAAGAAAATGTGTGTTGAAATTATGGTTAGGACCCATTCTTTCTCATTAACCAATAACCAGAGTTCTGGTTATAACCAAAGCCAATGAGTCTAGTCGACCAAAACTTTCGATCTGAAATCTGTTTACAGTCATAACCCAACCCAAACCGACTCATGCTAAGCCACTCTTTGCTCGTAAAAAGATCTCTAATAAAATTTATAAAAATATAAACCAAGATTAACTTTGTAAGCTTATGAATTAACAAATATTAACTAAACAAAATAAAAAAGTTTTTAAATGTGATGATCAACACGTAGCACATTGAAGGCCCACGAATGTCGTTAAAGTTACCAACTATGTGTCAGCATCAATCATATGCCCCCACTTCACCCATTACTTTCTTTTTCATTATTTTATTTATCCATATATTATTACTCTCTTCATTAAGATATAATTTAATAATTTAATATTTTAAATATGAGTAATCAACAAATAATAATTCATAACTTTTTAGCTAAGTAATTTATTAATATTAAATCACTTATAAAATAAAATCAGTAATTATATTATAACAATCATTAAATAGTCACCAAACTTCCCGCCAACTCCAGCTGTCAATTTTATTTTAGATATTTATAGAACAAACAAAAATAATTATTAAAAGAATATAAAAAGTCAAAATATAACCAGCGAGTCGAACCGAGTGAACTCACCAACAACTCGGCACTGATCACAATAAACAGATCTAGATCTGACGACGTCTTCTTCAACAACATCTAAACAAACAGACGCAGCCACGTCATCACCACCACCACCGATGATGACGTCATCGCCTGCCAGTTGTTCGCCAACCCTAAATAATATCTGCCACGTCAGCAGATGCGGTAATAGAGAAGAAGGCGGTGGCAAAAGCGCGTGCCGTAACAAAAACTCTCTAACCGTGGTCCGAAACGGTCCCGCCGCCGTCTGTTCGCCGGCCGGAAAAGTCAAAAAGTCGTTTAGATCCGCCGTAACTCTCCGTTTCATACGTTTTAACGGTCGGCCATTAACTACCATTGTTTTTAACGTCAGATCTGAAATCTACGGTCAAAAATAAATATAAAAAATAGATATAGATGGATATATGTCTATGTGTGAGAGGGAAATTAGGGCTTTAAATATAGAGAGAGAGATAGAGAGAGAGAAAAGTAGAGAGTCGGTTTCGGAGGGAGAGAGAGTCAAGTGGGTGGGGGGTTAATTTTAAAGGAAAGGGGGTGTTTGGAAACTATGTGTTTATGGTAAATTTGAATTAATTGTGTTTAATTATTTAATTATGATTTTAAATTTAGATTAGCTTTTGATTGGTTTAAAATTTGAATAAAGAGCTTAACGATTAAGTTTTTTAGCATTTAATAAAATGATAGTAATCTGATAATGTGTGTGTACGATATTTTATTTTATTATATTATAAATATAGTCCATGTTCAATGAATGATATTTAAAGCAAGTTTGAATTAAATTTGCTTAAAATTTGAACTATTTTAAGATTTACTTAACTAATTACTAGACGAATGTCCGCACAATACGACGGTGATGGTGGTAGCGACGGCGATGGTAGCGGCGGTGATGGGTGGTGGCGACTGGTGGTGGTGGCAACTGGTGGTAGCGGCGGTGTGGTGGTGGCGGTGACGGGTGGTGGCGACTGGTGGTGGTGGCGGCGGCGTCAAGTAGTGACGGCTATTGATGTAAATGTTATTGATGTAAAAAGAGGTAGTGTAGTTATTTTAGTAATTTTGTTAAATTTTTGTAATAAATAAAACATCAATAAATGTTATTGATGTTAATTTTTGTAGACTTATGAAGATTAATTCAATTCATACGTTCTCATCTTCAATGTATTATTATATGGTTTATATATATTTTTTCTTCTAATATATTAGTTATGTATTTGTCCTTTTAATTAATATTTATATGTTTGTGTTTGTAACGCCCCAAGATTTAAAAGTAATAAAATAACCTACTTTTGTAGTTTTACCTTTAAGGTAAGTTCCTAATATTTTATTTTGAGTCATGGGATTAAATTAGTTGGAACTTTAGTGGATAGCGGGTATAATACCCATCTATTTGGTTCAAAACCGGGACATAAAGTCCCTCCCCCCATACTTTGTTTGATCATTTTCTATTCTTCAACACTCCATCCATCCAATTCCATCCATCCATCTCCTTTGGTTTCATTCAAGAATCCTTCCAATCTTTTGAGCATCATCATCAAATTCATTCAAGAATCAATCTCATTTCTAGTATTATCAAGTTGAAGGTTGTGTGTGTAAGTGTGTGTGTGTGCCGTGAGTGAAGAAGGAAAAGAGGGAAGAAGTGTGATCTTCCATTTCTTCATTTTGTTACCAAA
>JAOEHQ010000014.1:136668-147938 GCA_025447715.1 Asclepias incarnata
GCCCCTCTAAAGGACCCACCTTTTATTTAATTTTATATTTTTAATTATAAAACTTTAATCTAATAATAATATTAAAAACAAAAATGTGGGTGAAAAGAAGGTGCATGTGGGTGTTGTGTCAGTCAAACAGTAAGGGGGACCACCATTTGTTTCCATTTTGCAAGCGTTAGATTTGTGACGGGGGACCACCATTTTTGCAACAGAACGCCAACTTGGGCGGTGTACCTGGCGTCTAATGGCGTTTTCGAGGCGTCACTTGGGCATATAACGCCTCACTCCGGGTAGTCTTAGTGAATGTCAGATTTGATTAAGACATAATTGCATCACCAATGAGTCATGCCGCAACCATGGCATTAATTATGCCATCTGTTAAACAGAATTCATGGAAGACGGTATATCCCATTTGAGACAACATTGGAAAGGAGCAAACTAAACATCACTGAGTCGGCATTCAAATATGATAAAGAAGTCAAAAAGTATTTTGAATTTCATAAAAGTTCATACATTGTGGAAATTAAGATCATAAAGACACTACTGGTCAAGGGAAATGACACTTATCCCGAATTAATCATGATGAACCAGTTACTAGCACCCGGATGGATGCAGAAATTAAAGTATATTGCTAAAACACTTACCGTATAACAGCATACTGCAAGCAATCCACCCAAAAAGGACCAAATTCCCCGATTTCACTGCAAAATAAAAGGAACATGTTTGTAAGTCAACCTTAAATTTTGAAACTACTACGAACTAAAAAGTTTACATTAAATTAACAAGCCGTTAGTTTCCAACAATAAAAGGGGACGGATGCCAATATTCAATCAACATAATCACAAGAACTGCAGCAGAGAAGAAAAATAGAGAGGCCATGGAAATCCCGGGTTCTTCTGTACAGAAGAAGCAGAAGTCGAGAATGCAAACAACAAGAAAGAGTTTCGAGGAAAAGAAAGCAAGGTGGTATATTATACGCCAATGCATCTACAAGCTACTTTGTTCGAGAGAGCATGGGGATTAGTAACATTAATTGCTTTCATATATCGAGTACTCAAACAGTGACCTAGTATACTTTTTTGTCAATGGAAAATAGAAATAACTTGACACCAAAAATGTGCATCGTCTAACGTTGTTTTAACTTATTTAAGGTGTATCCGTAGATAAATTGATATCATCTCTGTCCAAGTATCATTCAAAAACTAACAACAGATTAAATGAAAGAAAGAATATTGCTAATATATATGGTATCAATAAATGTGTGATATTAAATTGAATAGAAAATTACTGAGAAATCGAAAAATGAATTGAAATGAATGCATATATAGTAGACGAGTAGAATAGGTGCATATATTGTGAGTCGACCGGAATGAAATCGAAGAGATAAATTAATATCGGGCTTAGGGTATCAGTAACACCCCGAAAGTTTCAAAACGAAAAAAGGGGAATTTGTGTTTCTACTTTCTGTGCGAGTGTAGAAAGCGTTTGTGCCGAGACCGGCTTACTCGCCCCGCCGACTTAAAAAAATTTACCAATCTTTTGTGATTGTAGTATTTGTAGAATATAAAAAACATAGTGATACAATATAGCTCCCAAACATAACGTAAAAACATATACAGTATTCAATGTTTAAAGGTAAAATTGAAAACTCAATAATTTGTAACTAATATCAAACGTAAGATGACAAGCTTGTTAGGACAAATAAATATAGCAAAAAAGACAACGAAAATGGAACAGATGATATATTTTTTGAATTGTCGATGACAAAGTGATTTATTTTATTTTATTTAAAACGTCAAGTTAGTTGTTAGCGGTCGGAATAAACATATTAATCCATTTATTTTTTTTAATCCATTATTTATGGATAAAACCTAAAAAAATTGATTTCTCGTCAAATTTTGGATTGGGTCTATTTTCAGCCCTATTTGAATATTTGATTTTTAGGCATATTAGAGAGGCATATTAATTATAAAAATAATTTTTTTTTTAATATTAATCAATTGGGAAATGTAATATTAACGAATTATTACATGCATAAAAATTAGTATCTTATATATTAAAAACCATCCTTGAATTTCATAATAACGAAGTACAAATTTTAATACAACCAATTAGTTTTTACCGGCACTCATTTAGCATAACCCCAATCAATTTCCGTATATTTATACATTTTCCTTTTAATTTCTTTTTGAAAGGAAAAAAAAATTAATAAATATTTTTCTAAATATTTGATTTAGTTATAACTAGTTACACTTGGTTTTATAAATATTTTTCTACCGGAAAAAATAAACAAATACTAAAACTGCTTATAAAAAAAACTTTTCTTCAGATCTATCTACAAATATACTAAAACAGGATTGAAATATCTTTTGATCGACACGTGGTGCTTTATTTAAGCGACAAGTGTCATTTTAGTTTTATATTCAATAATCCTATTTTTATATAGCATAAATAACTAAAACTTTTAATATATATATATATATATATATATATATTTAAATACCTAATTTAATTAAAACTTTTATATTAAAAATTTATTATACTTATTGTTACCATTTTATCTATTTTTATCACGAATCATATTTTGGTGGTAATTTTTATTTTACAACATAATGTTATTTATATTTACTTTAATACATAAGATGCTTTAAATAAATAATAAAAAATAATAATAATATATTTATGTTTCTAATTTATAATTCAATATTAAATATTATTTAATTATCAATCCATTAACTAATCTAATTAAACGTGGTTGAAAATTTTAAAACGACACGAACCACGCTATCATGACTTTAGATTAGTGATACCCTTACCAATATCAAAAGTAATATTAGATTTTGACTAATATTTTTATGATACATGTGTTTCGCTATTAGGCTACTATTGAAGAAACCAAATGCATATGATGTAACATGTTCAAATATTATTTTCTTTAAAAAATAAAACCAATTGTAAGATATATATATATATATATATAGTCAATCCGTATATCGTACGGTATTAAGACTAGTACTATTATATAAAGCATGTGTCCCCTTTATTTTTTCAACTTTCAGCCTTTAAAATATCCAATATGCCCTTACTAAATTAACTTACACTAACCATGAGCCTATTGAATACCCAAAATACCATTAATGAATTATTTTACAACATTTATCTCTTATCCTCTTATACATCAATAACCTACACTATTCACTGCCTCCACCACCACCAATCGCCGCCACCATCACCCGTCGTCGTCGCTACCACTATTGGCGCCGCATCGCGCAGGCATCCATGTAGTTAAAATAAAAATATGAGTGATGATCCGTACACCACTATTTTTTAACCGCGTACCACAAAATATAGGTGTAGTAATATATAATAGGGAAAAGTGAATGTGTGGCTATCATGTACCCAAGTTAGGTATAAAACCTCTCACATACCAATTTTTTCTTATTTGTTGTATAATAAATAAATGACATGGGCCCCGTGAATTTTATAAATTAAAAAACTAAGATATGAGGAGGTTCTATATATACCTGAGCTAGGTACATCACAGTCTTATATTCTCATCCCTCTGCATAATAATGTGAAGCATGTTATATTTTTTTATTATTATTGATTTTATCTGCGGGGAAAAAAATAAGCATATACTAACCAGGTTTGGACTTTGATGTTTGAACTGTGAACACACCGCCTTCTACACTTCAAAACCTTCCTTTGTATATATTTTGGTCTCAATTACTTGTTCTTTTTTGTTGTGTTCAGATAATAGAATCATATCCTTTGACAAATTAAAAAAAAAAAAGTCAAAAAGATGAGGTTGTTAAAGGTGGCTACATGCAATCTGAATCGATGGGCAATGGATTTTGATTGCAATATGAAAAACATTAAAGAATCCATAACTAAGGCTAAAGAATCTGGTTCTATTATTAGGCTTGGCCCAGAGCTTGAAATCACTGGCTATGGTTGTGAAGATCATTTCTTAGAACTTGACACTGTTTCTCACGCGTAAGATTACTCTTAAATTATCTTTTAATTTCAACCATGCATTAATTAACCTCTCTGTCATTAGTGTAATGATTTCTTTTTTATTAGGAAAATATGTGTTTTGAAATGTATTCGACACAGTATTTCGACTTTCAAATATTGCTATTGTATACTTTTGATGACGTGACACCCAAATAATTTGTAGAATGTGTCACGTCTGCAAAACTCCCATCGGATACGTACAATCAGGGCCGGCTCAACCATTTTTGTGGCGCCTTTCTTTAAAATCTTTAACAAAATCCCTCATCTTTTATCTAGGTTTGGGAACGACAACGATAAACTATAAAGCTTGTAAATGGTTGAGTCATAAAAAACTTTTATCTACCTTCTATATGTGTAAAAAAGTAAAAAACGTTTAAAATATTTATATAAAGTTTATTTTTCTAGCTTTTTCAGAGCGAACTATTTACTCAAATCTTCAAAGATAAATTTTTTAATTGACAAAATAGTTTTTCATGTTCATAGAGGGGAGCAGGCTCTTATTTTTTAGGTACCGTAATTTTAATTGTTAGTCTTTTAAGTCCAAAACTAGCCGTAAATAAAAGAACCAAATAATATTTCCAACCCAATAGCACTAAAATTGGGGTCTTAACCATTTGGGGGCCTTAGACAATCACCTAATGCACCATAACTATAGAGCTGGCACAATGTACAATAGCTAATATTTAAAAGTTGAGATACACACGGTAGCCACATTCAAAGTTGAAAGTTGGGATGCACACAATAGATTTCGGGTTATTGTTGAATACATTTTCAAGCACTTAACCTTTTAGCTATACACAATAGATATTGTTCGGTCGTTTTGTGAAATTACATTGTTTAGTGTCCAGTTAATATTTAGCATACATCTCTATGGAAAGGATAGATTAAAATGGTTGTGATGTAGTGATGTCACATTATCCACTGTGCAGGTGGGAGTGCTTAAAGGACCTCTTGCTTGGTGATTGGACAGATGATTTATTATGTAGTTTTGGTATGCCTGTTGTCAAAGGGTCCGAACGCTACAACTGTCAAGTTCTATGCCTGAACAGAAAATTAATCATGATTCGAGCGAAAATGTGGCTTGCAAATGATGGAAACTATAGGGAACTTAGGTGGTTTACAGCATGGAAACAGAAAGACCAACTTGAGGAATTTCAGCTTCCGAGTGACATTTCTGATGCTTTGAAACAAAAAACAGTGCCTTTTGGCTACGGATTCATGCAGTTTTTGGACACGTAAGCTCAAACGTTTTTCTGTTTGTTTTAGTGAAAAGAATTTTGAGTGCTTATGGATGTAATGATGTATATATTTCTTGTGATCACCAGAGCTGTTGCAGCAGAGGTTTGTGAGGAGCTATTTACTCCGATTCCTCCTCATACCGAGCTTGCATTAAATGGTGTCGAAGTGTTCATGAATGCTAATGGAAGTCATCACCAACTAAGAAAGCTCGATCTCCGTATGCGTGCGTTTATAGGTGCTACAAATACTCGTGGAGGAGTGTACATGTATAGTAATCATCAGGGATGTGATGGGGGCCGCCTTTATTTTGGTAATTGTTTACTCCCATTTAAGCTTTACTTTCAACATGTTTGTATAAAATACCTTGAGTGTCAAATTCTTGGGAGTTTCATGGGTTCTGTAGATGGATGTGCTTGTATTGTTGTTAATGGAGATGTAGTTGCACAAGGCTCACAGTTCTCGATAAAGGATGTAGAGGTGGTGGTTGCACAAATTGATCTAGATGCGGTACATATCATAGATCAGATTTTTTTTCAAATTTTTTACAAGATTTTCATGTTGTTTAGTTTCAAACGCCTTACTTATTTCTCATGTGATATATGGAAGGTTGCTAGTCTTAGAGGATCTATAAGCTGTTTCCAAGAGCAAGAAGGCTTTAAACAACATGTTTCCTCTGTAAATGTGCCTTACAGGCTGTGTAAGCCTTTTAACCTCCAGATGTCTCTCTCAAGTCCGTTGAAGGTCAGTTACCTTCTTGGCCAGTTTAAGCTCAACCATGTATATTTAGGGGAAGATGTCACTAAACAGTAACCAAGTTTAGGTTTAAGTTCCAACATATTTCTGGGTAGTGAGATTTCGTTAAAAAATTGACCTGCAACCTGTATAACCCGTTATTGGCAACATTGAAACAAAATTCGAACTTGAGTGCTTCAGCCTCTTAAAAACACTGAGTGACCCAGGTGGAACAACTGTGAAACTTGGTCACTATTTAGTAACATTTCACCGATATTTTGTGGCATAAACTGCTATTTCGAGTTCTGGTTTCGAGCCAATATGTTTGTTAACCACTAATGTAATGTGGCAGATTCGGTATCACTCTCCTGAGGAAGAAATTGCCTTTGGACCTGGTTGCTGGCTCTGGGATTACCTAAGAAGAAGTGGGGCTTCTGGTTTTTTACTTCCACTCTCGGGTGGGGCTGATAGCTCTTCAGTAGCTGGTATTGTTGGATGCATGTGTCAGCTGGTAGTGAAAGGTCAGATTTTATTCATAAAAAAAAAAGATACATGTACTACAAAAAATAAAGGTAGCATACATAAACCAGGAGTTCGACATGTTCATGTAGATATTGCAAATGGAGATGAACAAGTTAAGTCGGATGCGATTAGAATTGGGAACTATACTGAAGGACAATATCCTACTGATAGCAAAGAATTTGCAAAACACATTCTACACAGTTTTCATGGGAACTGAAAACAGGTAAGTTCTCAGAAACATAACTCAATTATTCCCATATTATCATACGATCATTGGTATGAGCTCATAACGAAGGTTACGTATCAAAATAGTTCTGATGCTACTCGAACACGGGCAAAGGTGCTTGCAGATGAGATTGGATCATGGCATCTTGATGTTTCTATAGACACTGTGGTGTCTGCCTTTTTATCGCTATTTCAAACACTTACTGGAAAACGCCCTCGCTACAAGGTAACACACAGAAAAATAAAAGTTGATGTAAGATGTTAATACCACATGGTCTATTCTTAAGTAATGTTAATTTTCCTTTTAATTTTTCCTGACAGGTTGATGGGGGATCAAACATTGAAAATTTAGGGCTGCAGAATATACAGGCTCGGATTAGAATGGTTCTGGCATTTATATTAGCATCATTGTTGCCATGGGTTCATAACAAACCAGGGTTTTATCTTGTATTGGGCAGCTCGAATGTGGACGAAGCATTGCGTGGTTACCTAACAAAGGTACTTTGGTTGCGATTCTAAGTCTAAAACGTTTAGTATGTTAATCTAGTAGTTGAAGTTTAGGCCTTTACATGTTTTTGGCCTTGTTTTTGTAATATGACTGTAGTTCGGCTGACCTAAATCCAATTGGAAGTATTAGTAAGCAGATCTTCGAATATTTTTGCGATGGGCTGCCACCCATCTTGGTTTTTCATCTTTAGCAGAGGTTGAAGCTGCCCCACCAACAGCTGAGCTGGAGCCCATACGTTCAAGTTACAGTCAGGTAAAATACCTTACGGTTTGTATTGATTAATTTGTAACAAATTCTTCAAACATTAAATCTGACTTCCTTGTGTGTTGTATGAATCAGCTGGATGAGGTAAACATGGGAATGACATATAATGAACTTTCAGCATATGGACGGTTGAGGAAGATCTTCCGATGTGGCCCTGTGTCTATGTTCAAGGTTGGTCCTAGATATCCATTAATGTTGTTACTTTATACAATCAGTTAACGGGTTTTATTTATTTAAATTTGTGCTCATGATTGCAAGTTTTTCGTTTACAGAATCTCTGTTTTGGTTGGGGTGCAAAACTAAGTCCTTCTGAGATAGCTGATAAAGTAAAGCACTTCTTTAAATACTATTCCATCAACCGACACAAGATGACTGTACTGACACCCTCTTATCACGCTGAGGTATTTCGTTTCCTTGGAGACATTTCTGCCATTTATCTCTTGGGCACGTGCTAACCTTCCCCATTCATGTGCAGAGCTATTCACCAGAAGATAATAGGTTTGATCTGCGACAGTTCCTCTATAATTCAAGGTTACCATACCAATTTCGTAAGATAGATGAACTTGTGGATGAGCTTAGTGTTGGTAAAGATGTATCTACATCAAATGGTGCGGGAGTTGTAGCCACTGGTTCGGCAGATCCCAAAGCCGGCCTGTAAGCTATATTTCAATTATCGACCCCGCTATACTCGTTGAGAACGTGTCACTTTTGTATAAGTTCTATTAGGTTTAAAAATAAGGTTATAATCGTTGAGAACCAATGCTTGTCATACGAATCTAACATATTTCCTAGTTTTTCAGTTTTTCTACCTGGCAAGAGAAAACTGTGCCTGTGGGTAATATTGGCATTTTGGCAGAAAGTGAAGAAGTTCCGTTTATAGTTGATATTGAATAATTTTTGGAAACAAAAAGTCGATGTTCACCAACTTTGACACAAATATGCTCAAGCTAAAGTATACCCCGTAGATAGACGTGGACTTGTTTCACCAATTTGAAAGATGCAGAACAGAAGAAATTTGAACTAAAAATGTTACCGGTTTATTTCGGTTAACAGGACTTATATAGTCAGGGCGAACAAAATTTTCGAAATCTTATGAACCAAACAAAGCATCTGTAAAAGGTTGCAATTTAGCAACAAGTTGAATTTGCATATCACATTAGTAATTATTTTGACTATTCCCATTATATTTAAAGAGATGTGCAGAACGTATATAAATCCGATTGAACATATCAAGATTGATTTCTAAAATAGGAAAATGTTTTTTCAATAACAAACCTAAATGGAGTAAAACTCAAAATTTCTTCTTTGGTAAGAAGAAATTTGACGCAAGCAAAGGGGGCATAATACATGTTTGTCAAGGTTAAGAACAAGGGCAAAAAATCCGACTCAACGTACTCCCAAAAGCTGCACTAACAGAGCCTTCCTATCTCTTGTCTGTATATAATAAAAAGCCTACAGTTCATCATGTTCATCATCTTCAGCTGAGTCATCCGCACCACCACCAGGGGCACCGCCAGTTCTCTGATAAACAGCTGTGATAATTGGGTTGCAAACGGCTTCCACCTCTTTAAGCTTCTCATCATACTCCTCTTTCTCTGCCGACTGGTTATCATCCAACCACTCAAGAGCCTCCTTTGTTGCTGCTTCAATCTTTTCTTTCTCATCAGACTCCAGCTTGTCAGCCAATTTATCTTTGTCACTCACTTGGTTCTTCATGTTGTATACGTAAGTCTCAAGGGCATTACGGGCATCAATCTTTTCCTTCACCTTCTTGTCTTCCTCTGCAAACTCCTCTGCTTCACGAACCATCCGCTCGATTTCTTCCTGGCTCAATCGCCCCTTCTCGTTGGTGATGGTGATCTTTTCTGCCTTTCCAGTTCCCTTGTCCTCGGCCTTCACATTCAAGATACCATTGGCATCTACTTCAAATGTCACTTCAATTTGTGGGGTTCCCCTGTTTCAATAACCAAAAACACGTCAATCTACAAAATCACATGCATTTTATTTTACTCGATGTCAACAATCAATCAGTCAACAAACCTTGGGGCCGGGGGGATGCCAGAAAGATCAAACTTTCCAAGCAGCCTACAATCTTTTGTAAGACTCCTTTCACCTTCAAACACTTGAATGGAGACAACGGTCTGCTGGTCCTGGTATGTGGTGAACACTTGGGACTTCTTGGTTGGGATAACAGTGTTCCTGGGGATCAATTTGGTCATCACTCCTCCAACGGTTTCAATACCAAGGGTAAGGGGGGCCACATCCAAAAGAAGGATATCTGCATCAGAGTAAAACACATTATATAACTAAAGCTCTTCACACAAATTGAGAAAAAACAGTATCTATTACGAGAAATTGGCTTACCTTTGGTTTCATCACCACCCTCTCCGCTCAAAATACCTCCTTGAACCGCTGCACCATAGGCAACTGCCTCATCAGGGTTCACACCCTTGTTGGGTTCCTTGCCATCGAAGTAGTCTCTGAGGAGCTGCTGCACCTTCGGAATTCTGGTACTACCACCAACAAGAACAATCTCATCAATTTGGCGCTTCTCAAGACCAGCATCTTCCATGGCTTTCTTCACAGGTCCCATGGTCTTTCTGAACAAATCGTTGTTCAACTCCTCAAAACGGGCACGGGTTAATGGCTCAGAGAAATCTACACCATCAAAGAGTGACTCAATTTCAACACGGACTTGGTGCTGGCTACTCAATGCCCTCTTGGCACGTTCAGCTTCCCTCCTTAGCTTTCCAAGAGCTCTGTTGTCCTTGCTGATGTCCTTTCCGTGCTTCTTCTTGATCAATTTGATAAAGTAGTCCATGATCCTTTGGTCAAAGTCCTCACCTGCAAGTTATCAAATGCCAAAATTCTCTTAAAACCTTATGCACAAGCTTAATATATCTCCCGCAATTCTCAGTATAACATTCGGATTAAAGCAAAAGCCTCACCTCCAAGATGGGTGTCTCCATTTGTGGAGAGAACCTCAAAAACACCATTATCAATGGTCAAGATACTGACATCAAAAGTTCCACCACCAAGGTCAAAAACAAGAATGTTCTTCTCGCCACCTTTCTTGTCCAAACCGTATGCGATGGCGGCAGCTGTAGGTTCATTGATGATTCTAGCAACATTTAAGCCAGCAATCACACCAGCATCCTTGGTAGCCTGCCTTTGGGCATCGTTAAAGTATGCTGCCAAATTAATTGAAAAAACAATCTGATCAATATTTTTCAGGATTACAGTCGTACAAATCTACATCTTTGTTGGTTACTTACCGGGAACGGTGACAACTGCATCTTTAATTTTCTTTCCAAGGAACGCTTCGGCTGTCTCCTTCATCTTGGTTAGAATCATGGCACTGATTTCCTCAGGACTGAAAACCTTGGTTTCCCCATCCTTAAGCTTAACTTGGATATAAGGCTTTCCATCCTTGTTCACAATCTTGAAAGGGAAGAGTTTCATATCCCTCTGGACTTCTTTGTCTTCAAACCTGGCATGCAAAAGGTATCTTATCAATATACTGTTATACACCTTATTATGCTGCATAAAAAAATAAAAATTTATATAGTACATACTTCCTCCCAATAAGTCTCTTAACATCAAAGATTGTCCTCTCGGCATTTACAGCCGCCTGATTCTTAGCTGCCTCACCAATCAACCTCTCAGTGTCGGTGAAAGCCACCCATGAAGGAGTGATACGGTTACCTTGGTCATTGGCTATAATTTCAACATGACCATTCTTGTAAACACCAACACACGAATAGGTAGTACC
>JAOEHQ010000014.1:161687-174572 GCA_025447715.1 Asclepias incarnata
TGATCAAAATAACAAGTTACTTACATACAATGCACACGATCTTAGTTATTTCCTACTATGAACATTCGGTCATAGTTTTTTACGTCCCCAGAAACTAATCCCTAATTTAATTTACCTAACCCCTGAAGTAGGAAAATACTTATTTTCAAGCAACTGAGCAAACGCCGGAAACTTATACGGTTTGATCAAATTAGAGTTGGCAATTCTTATCCGTTTACTCATGGATGAGTCAATTTAAGTTGTGATCACCTCCAACATGTCATATGTGACAAATAAGAATATCTAATAAAAGAGGAAGGGGTGAAATGGGTCGAGTGGCTCAAACAGGCTGGATGTCATTCAAAGTGTATTTTTGACAAAATCAGTTTATTCAAATATGAGATACTATTGTTTGTGAAATAATGACAAAAACCTTGTGTACCTTTTTATCTAGCTACTTTTCTTCTCCTCCATATTTTAATTTTCAAGCCTCTTTTAATTTGCTATTGTAGACTTCCAACATAATACTGCTTTCTAATTGTTAAATAGTGAGCTAAAGCAGCGTGGTTTTGCTTTACTTTCCACAATATGTTACGAAGTTGTTACCCATAGGGTCATGTTGTGATATAGAATTGGCAAAATGGGTGGGTCGGGTAATAGGTGAAAATGGGTAGCCAAAACGTGCTTGTGTGCTTTTTTTTTTATAAAGAATTTGTGTCAATTATGATTGCAAAAAAATGTTAGTTTAGTAATAACATATAATTTCTGAAGAAAATGATTTGATGTTTTAGGTATTAAAATTATACCTTGGGGGACTTTTGACCTATTTTTCTTAGTTATATTTTAGTCTTACTCATTATAGATAAAACATGACCTGAATCAAACCATTCATAAGCTAACTTGACAAAATTCTATATAACCAAGATCATGCCGAATTTATATACTAATTAGTTCAAAGTTATAATTATATACATACAAAATACCTGCATAAATTGCCTATCGACAACCCGTGTTTCTACACGGGTTCTACATCTAGTAAGAAGAGGAACATAAAATGTACTTGTCATGTATCTAGGCGAAATCTAGAAAAAATAAAGAGAAGGGAAAATGTAGTAAAGCAGGGATCTTGATTATCAACAAAGAAAAGAACAAGAAACGAGATCTCAAACGGGAACTAGACAAGAACGTAAATTTAAAAACCGAATCTCAGGGTTTTGTGGTGGCTAAGGATAACGAAGCTTCTTGATGAGGGGGCTGTTTTTCTTGCAAGATTCCCTTTGTGGAAAGCAGGAAGCTGCCCTCACTGGATGTTGAATCAGACTTTGGATAAGTACCCAAAAGAGACTTGAGCTTTTGATGGTTATGACGGTTGTTTATGTATCTTCTTAGGATCTGTATCGGTTTTCTTATGTGTAAATAAGGTCAGTTCTTGTTTAATAGGTTCATTTATCCATAATCCAATCCAAACACCATGCCTGTGTTAAATGTGATATACGGGTTTACTCATTTATGACCCAAATCGATAAAAACCCATCCTAATTCGTATATCTTTGAATTGTGGAAGAGTGCAAGACGCGAAACCAAAAGACCTACCCGAATTGACATGAACGAGAGAGTAGCCACAAAGGTAGAAGATGTACAAAAAGAAGACAACGAGTGTCAAAGCTTGAGTGTGACTCCATTAGAAAATATGCAAAAATGAGATTCGAGTACAACCATAGAGGCGTTATATGAGCATGAAAGGATAGCATCACGTAGAAGACATGATGAAGACGTCATGAAATTATAAGTTTTCAAATTACATATGATTCATAGTATTATCACATGTGATTAATAATACTATCACATGTGATTTTTTTTTCTTTTATTTTTACAGATCTACTTGAATTGTACATCATTTAACGTTAACTGATTTTTGTGTTAAAATCACAAGTGATATTATCTTATGAGTTTCAACATTTACCCAAATTTCGAGAAAAAGTCTCTCATATGAGACTTTAAACCTTAGAACTCGATTTAGGTTGCAAGTTTTTTATCTTATTATATATATATAAACGTTATTTGTTATATATTATTATATTTATAACATATTTTAGTAAAAACTGATATTTATATATATAGTCATAATTGATTTTTTTTTTCAAAAAGTAATGGTATAAAAATTTAAAATAATCTAAAAAGTAAATTAATTTTATAGTGAGCTGAGTTTGAGTCATGTTCAAACCTCTAAAATTACTCACGGGCTGAATTGGATCCTGAACTTTACTTTAAGACTCCAAATGAGTTCGAGCTCTTTAAAAATAAACAATTCCGAACTCGATTCCATTGTTTTAAAAACCGATTCGAACCGGATAGTACAACAATGTCTGGTCGGTCAACCGGTGTTCAGTTGGTTGACCGGTTCAAAAGGGTTTGTTTTTTGTTAAACTGGCGGCTAGTTCAACCTGCCATTTTTCCGGTTGAACCGGTGGGGTTCAATCGGTTTTTGAATTTTTTTTATAATTATTTTTATGATGTTTTGTATACTATAATGTTATTTTGGGTTATTTGTGGAGTTTTAAAACATATATTTTTTAATGATAACTATTTGATATTATTTTTGAGTGAATTGTGATTGTATTTTTGTTATATTGTAACAGTTCTAATAACATTTTTATGAAAATATAAATCAACTTGTCAATCCGATTCAACTGGCCGGCTACTATTTTTTGAGACTCGTTCGATTAAAACACCGGTTTTTAAAACATTGTTAGGCTCGAATCCCGGCCTCACGCCCGTTTGTCAAAGATGGGCGACTGGGCGTACATACCGGGTTAACTTTAAACCCGTTTCGTTTTCATTACATCAAACGATCAAAATCAGTCCTTATTTCCCCAATATTCTCACTCAAACCAAACCATCGTCTTCAGCTCCGTCGAGTCACCATCGGCTCCGATCTCCGGCGGAAGAATGAGCGGCCACGATTCAAAATACTTCTCAACAACCAAAAAAGGAGAAATACCTGAACTCAAAGAAGAACTCAATTCTCAGTACAAGGTGTATATATATTTCATCTATCCACTAACTAATTAATCTATATCTAGAGATCTATGTTAAAAACTTATATTTGATCCGATATTCTGTTAGCTAAATTTTAGGAAATTTTGTAAGATGGTTCGATCTGCTGGAAATCTGGAATTATATGTTATAATGACAGATCTATTATTGAGGTAAATGAGTTTATAGATGAGAATGTATTTAACCACTTGGTCATAATTCAAGTGGCCACCTGCCACTGCCACTGCTTATGCGGGTTCCATTGTGAGGGAGCCTAACAAAAAACTGGCGCGGGTTCTATCCTCGTCTCAGGCCGGATTTAATCGACTCCATATCGTGGTATCCGTTTTGGTGCACTTACCTCGTTATACTAAAACCTTGCAGGGTGGTTGTGTAGTTATCAATGCGGTACAAGGAATTAAGGGGTTCCTTCCGATTTACCCTTTTTTTTAGATGAGAATGTATTTAAAGTGTTTTGAGCATGAAACACATTACTTAAATTCGGTATTTTTTTAGAGTAACTTGAATTGTAAGAGTATAACTTGAATTGTAAGAGTATGAAACTAATGTTTCAGATCGGAATTGAATATCCGGTAGTTAGTGTTTGATGTCGTTCGAAAGTCTTAGCTTACATCTGACATTAAAGTAAAAATACCCATAATGTAGACGAAACGAGCTTTTCTTAATGCTTGTACTGGTGTTCATTGTGAGTTGTGATGGATATTTATCGTATTGCAAAACTAGAACATCATCAGGCTTACTTAGGTGTAGTTGCACTAGTTAGGCCTCTCCCTATCATGACGCCATCTTCTCCTCATCCTCACTGCCACATCAGTTTTCTCTCTCCAAGATACACCCAAGAACACCCCCCTCCCTATCATACCCTCATCCTCACCTCATCCCCAATTAAATATATAAAACCCACACACACATAAACGAAAAATGTCCCCACAAATACTCGTCCAACCCTTTCGTATTTACGCCGGCCAACGACGATATCCTGGCGTGGTCGCCGAGGTATGCCGAGGACGATAGGGAGAGGCCTTAGTTACACTATTCTAAGTTCATACATAGAGAAGTAATTAACGATTGCAACTACAGAGAAGTCGTACTAGATTGTTATAGTTTTGAAATATCTTAGATGTCAATCACAGCTCTTTGCATATCAGTACATGTATTTTAGAAAGCTCTTGCATTTTGGGGTGTGATGGCTTCTTTTGTGTGATTTGAGGCACATAGTATATGTGTCAGGATTTTGGGGAATACGACAAATAAATTAAACTTTCAGCTATATGATTTGGAACCTGGTTTCCATGCTCTTTTAGGTACTATAAATAGTCCTTTCATAGAGCATAATTGTAATTACTTTGAGTGGAATATATTGGTAATGAATATGTGTTCTTTTTGGAATAGAGTCAAATTTTAAACACATTAAGTGTGCTTCTTTTTGTAAAGTTCTTGGAACGACTGTGATGGTATTCTTTCAAGTAGTGGATTGGATTAATATTGCAGTACTTTTAGAATAGTCATTATGTTCCTGTTGCTGGTTGCAGCGTGCTAGATGTAAAGCCCTTTAGAAGAGACCAGAAAGATAAGAGTTTAACAGTTATGGCTCCTAGACAGGAGTGGCTACTTACAGAAATGTGAAAGTAAAGAAACTGGCAAAGTCTTATAATGCGAGTATCACATCATATTTGCTGCTTACTGCATACTGCATTACTGCCCTATACTGCATACCAAGTTGATACTCATTGATGACTAATTTGGGTTACCTTTAGCTCATTGATTTGATGTAAATGTTTTCTGTATTTAGGATAAGAGAAAGGATGCGGTTAAGAAGGTGATTGCAGCTATGACCGTTGGGAAGGATGTTTCATCACTTTTCACAGATGTCTTGAACTGTATGCAGACTGAAACTTTGGAGTTGAAGAAGCTTGTCTACCTGTATCTCATTAATTATGCTAAAAGTCAACCTGACCTTGCAATACTCGCAGTTAATACTTTTGTGAAGGTAAGAAATAAGATATATTTGGTTTTCACATCCACACAGTTGTTGCTGTTTATAGACTTGTCGATACCAAGGCAAACTTTGACATGAAGTAATTATAGATACCTGAACAAGTGAAATATACCGTATGAGTTGCTTCTGCATAAGATTACTTGGACTTAGGCTGTTCATGGTTTTTGGAACCTTTTGAGGTCGAGAGGTATTGCTATTTTATAAGTTCTGGTGAGCTTCATTCTTAGTCCAGTCCAACTGGTTTTCAATGACTGAGCGATGAAAGATCTGTTGTTATCTTGGTAGTTGTATTTTGCTTATATTCTTCAAAACCCTACTAAGGGAAATTTGTGATAAAAAGTTGAAAATTATAATCACCACCATGAAAACATGTTGAACACCACACTTAATGTTTTGGGGGGATGTTAACTAATGACAAGTCATGCAACAAACGGCCGTACAATTCAGAATTAGTAGTATATCCGTGCATGCCAATATCTGGTTTTAACTCATGTTATCAAATTTCAAATTAGATTAGCTAGAAAAGCAGTACATTGAGAAAATTAGCCTAGTGGATTTCACTGTTGTGGCTTTAGCTTATGGTCGACAGGTCTAAAAAGTAACCTTATATATGTATGGAACACTTATTGATAGGATATTTTACAAGCTCTGTGAATGATTTCAAATGTATACTGCCCTTCCCTCTCTCCCTCTCTTCTTTTTTCAATTGTTTAAGTCGGTTGATATCTCTTTTAATTTTTGTTTGATAATACCCAGGGCTTGCATCTATTACCAAAAATCTCCCTTTTTGTTTGTATGTGCCTTCAGCCAATTTCACTGGCATCACTATTTGATACCTTATTATCTTCAGGCTTTTTGTAATTCTTTGCTTGACTACTAAAATGTATCATTCATTGCTTCCCATTATTATTTTTAATTATTTTGCATTTGCATCTTGTATATGCTGCAATAATAAGGGTGCAAATTTTTTGAACTACTTCCTAAGAGGATTGCATGAAATGAGTGTTAACAGGATACACAAGACCCAAATCCTTTAATCCGGGCTTTAGCTGTTCGAACAATGGGATGCATCCGAGTTGATAAAATTACGGAATATCTTTGTGATCCCCTCCAGAGGTGTCTTAAGGTTAACCTTATCTTTTTTTCTTGTTGGAATCTCAATTATAAAATGATTTAAAGTATGATGAATGCATTAGAAATCTCCGCTATTGTTTCTTTTTCTTTTTTTTTTTAATATTTTTTTTTATGTTTGAAAAACAGGATGATGATCCTTATGTTCGAAAAACAGCAGCTATTTGTGTTGCTAAACTGTATGACATCAATGCTGAGTTAGTTGAAGATAGGGGTTTTCTTGATGCTCTCAAGGATCTAATCTCTGACAATAATCCTATGGTAGTTGCAAATGCTGTTGCAGCTCTTGCTGAAATTCAAGATAACAGCAGTAAACCCATCTTCGAGATAACTACCCATACTTTGTCAAAGCTGCTTACAGCTCTAAACGAGTGCACCGAGTGAGTGTTGTTCTTAAATACAGCTCTAAATGGCTTGTTCCTTTCTTACTAGAAGTGACAATTTAACCCATTTACTTATAATGGTTTGTTTTGGGTTGTGTTCAATCTCAAACAGGTCCTATATAACACAGCTAAAAATTGAAGTGGTCAAATTGGTCAAATAGGTGAAAGTCGCTCAAAGTCAATTTTAATGTATACAACCATATTTTTATATAATCATAAAACGTATTTACATAAAATGGACACATGGTAACCCAATCGGGCACTGACCGTTTCTACCAAGTACTAGAAGTGACCCGTTTCACTTGAACCTGTTTTGATCATTACACAACCTGTGCATTTATATTTTTAGTTTTCTTTACTATGATTTAGGTGGGGTCAAGTTTTCATATTAGATGCTCTTTCCAAGTACAAGGCAGCTGATGCGCGTGAAGCTGAAAATATTGTAGAACGAGTTACTCCAAGGCTGCAACATGCAAATTGTGCTGTTGTTCTTTCAGCTGTCAAGGTACTTTATTTTGCTGTATTTACTTTATTTTTCATTTCTGCTTTTTCATGATCCTGATTATTATCATTATCTTTGTAGATGATCCTTCAACAAATGGAACTCATCACTAGTCCTGATGTTGTCCGCAATTTGTGTAAGAAAATGGCTCCTCCTCTTGTAACATTGCTTTCCGCAGAACCCGAGATTCAATATGTTGCATTAAGGAACATTAACCTTATTGTACAAAAGCGGCCTACAATCCTTGCCCATGAAATTAAGGTATGATACTGAAATGATTCAACATTTGCTCTTTTGGTTGACTTGGTCGTTGGAGAGGTTAGCATCTAAACTGCCTATTTTTTAGGTCTTCTTTTGTAAGTACAACGATCCAATTTATGTGAAGATGGAGAAATTAGAGATCATGATTAAACTGGCTTCAGATAGAAATATAGACCAGGTTTTGTTGGAGTTCAAAGAATACGCTACAGAAGTAGACGTAGATTTTGTCAGAAAAGCTGTGCGTGCCATTGGGCGTTGTGCCATCAAGTTAGAGAGAGCAGCTGAACGTTGCATTAGTGTTCTTCTCGAGCTGATCAAAATTAAAGTTAACTATGTAGTTCAAGAAGCTATTATAGTGATCAAGGATATTTTCAGAAGATATCCGAACACGTAAGTTATTGAAATTATTACCACTATGCTCATAGAAGTGGTGAATTGGTGATTATAAAATATGACTCTTAATTGGATCTCTCCTTGCAGCTATGAATCTATCATCGCCACACTTTGTGAGAGTTTGGACACATTAGATGAACCGGAGGCTAAGGTATTGTGGATGAGTTTAAAAATCTTTCGCTAACTGTAGAAACTTAGCTAGCTTTAATGACTTTTTTTTTCTTAATTATTTCTCAGGCATCCATGATTTGGATAATTGGTGAATATGCGGAAAGAATTGATAACGCTGATGAACTTCTTGAAAGCTTTTTGGAGAGTTTTCCCGAAGAACCTGCACAAGTTCAGTTACAGTTGTTGACTGCAACTGTCAAACTATTTCTTAAGAAGCCAACTGAGGGACCCCAACAGATGATTCAGGTATTCCTTTCTGTTATATGCTTGTGTGGCTATAATGCAAACGTGATCTATAGTAAGATCACAAGAAGACTTTGCCTATTTTGAGAACCATCGTATTTAAGACCTCTTGAAATGAAGGATGTAATCGTTAGATATATTAATGGAGGTATGACATGCTGCTTTGAAACCATAAACCTCAATTTTTTACCCTTTGATTATGATAATGGTAGATGGCCAAAAGTTCAAAACTTTAACAGGCAATTTCTTTTAGGAACTATATTAAGTGTACGGTATCTTAAATCTTAATCATAAACATGCCAAATGAATCTCTCAAACTTATATATTTCTATTTACATATGTATGGTTTCAAGGTATTCTCTTGTCGTTGTAGGTTGTTTTGAATAATGCCACTGTGGAGACTGACAATCCAGATCTGCGAGATCGGGCATATATATATTGGCGTCTTCTTTCGACAGATCCTGAGGTTTGTTTTCACATTTTTTTTGCATATTATTTTCTTAAGGCACTGACTCAACATCCATGTTGCTTTTAACCCAGAACCTGCAAAAGTTTTAAATCTTAAAAATCTCATGTCCATCCTCTCTAAATCAAAATATATGAGATATCATAATTAAATTTGTTACTACCTGCAACATTGTATGCATCACCTGACTAGAAGTTAGAAAGTGATCATTACTTTTCCTAGAAACTAGAGTTGGCAATTTGGACCCATTTACTTATAAGTGGGTCGATTTGGGTTATTTTTGTGTCTAACGCCAAAGTCACCCAGAGTGTACTTTTATTTCATAGAACCTTCTAAATCATTTTATTTAAAAATTAGATCAATACTGAGATACTATGATATCTGTAATCGTTTTTTAGTTATTTATTTATGAATACTTATAAAAAACTAGAAAAAAAGTTTTCAAGGTCAACTAAACCCTACTCTAACCTGTGCCAAAAATACTTGTTTGACTTGTTACACTACTTGTCCAACCCACACATTATGCCGCATCTACGAGAAACTCTAGGGGATGTAGAATGTTTGTCTACATGTCTCTTGTTTCATTTATGTATTTTAGCAGCTTGATTACTTCTGATTGTTAGCATTTTGCATTTTCTTCTTCTTAGATATAACAGTTCAGCACCTATTACCATCTGACATCATGACCTGCATTTCATATCTCAGGCTGCAAAAGATGTTGTTTTAGCTGAGAAGCCAGTGATAAGTGATGACTCAAATCAGTTTGATTCATCCCTCCTTGATGAGCTGCTCGCCAACATTGCTACTTTGTCTTCTGTGTACCACAAACCCCCTGAAACATTCGTAACGCGTGTGAGGACCTTACAGAAAACAGAAGAAGAGGAGTTTCCTGAAGGAAGTGAGGGAGGGTATTCAGAGACATCATCTGCACATGCTGCTGATAATGGTGCATCACCGCCACTTACTTCAGGCGCCTCACAATACGCTGCAGTAAAGCAATCAGCTCCTGCACCTGCTGCTCCCGTGCCAGATTTACTTGATCTTATGGGTCTTGACGGTGATGCTGGTGGAGATAATGCTATTGCATCAGTCGACCAGCCAGTAAAGCCTACAGGGTAAGTTTGGTAGGCATTCAGATGCAGATCAGAATCAGCTGGTTAGAATACATGATTAAACTTAGAGATGGCAAAATGGGCAGGTTGGGTAAATAGTCATAACGGGGTTTTTTTTTTTGGCCTGGGTTGACACTGGTCAGGTTGGATTGACCTGAAACACATTTTGTCCAAAATTTCAAAATGTTTGTTAAGCACTTACCGTTTCAAATACGATTATCAAGATGATATTGTATATATAATAGTTTACACTTTGGGTGACTTTCCGCCTGTTGACCCGTTCTCTGTTTAGCTAAAAAGCATTTCTCATATGACTACAGAGATAAAAACATAACACAAATTGCCTTATTTACTAGTAAAGGAGTGAAATTTAAGTTCAAATAAGAGGAGCATATATGTCTTACACTCTTGCCACAACACTTACCTTGCAGGCCTCCACTGCCAGTTTTATTACCAGCTGCAACTGGTCAAGGTCTGGAAATCAGTGCTCAAATGGTACGAAGAGATGGTCAGATATTTTACAGCTTATTGTTTGAGAACAACACACAAATTCCACTAGATGGATTTATGATTCAGTTTAATAAGAACACATTTGGTCTTGCAGCTGGTGGACCCCTCCAGGTATCTATTATTGACTGCAATATGTTTGTCTACTTCTTCTATATCTTGTCGATAAACAACATATCTGTAATCAGGTTCCTCAAGTGCAACCAGGAACGTCAGAAACGACCCTTCTTCCTATGGTTCTGTTTCAGAATATAGCACCGGGTCCCCCAAACTCGCTTTTGCAAGTTGCTGTAAAGAACAATCAACAACCTGTGTGGTATTTTAATGATAGAGTCTCGTTGCTTGTATTGTTTACGGAGGATGGAAGAATGGAGCGTACCACCTTCCTTGAGGTAATATGTTTGTTCTTTTTGGTTTCTACTAAATTTACTCTGGAGAGAAGCACAATCGTAAAGGCGAAAATTAACTTTGGAGATTAAATGAACTCTGGTATATCATCACTAGGTGTACAGTATCTTCTAGAACTCACACTTTAGATGCACGTTATCTTTAGGTTACTTTTAAATGTTTTGCTTTTGTTTATATACGTTTATTATAATATCTTAGTATGGTAAAGATCATCTTAAAAAACTCACTCCTTTGATGCCGGGGTATGACTGTCTACATCTTACCGCCCCCATACCCCACATATCTTTGAGATTGGGTATTGTTGTTCTGGTTGCTATTGTTAGTTAAGTGATTTTACTTTTGAACCATGGTGCCTGGCTTTTCATAATAGGAACTATCCTTGCTGAAATGTAAAATACTTTTCTTGCCAAAATTGAGTTGTTTTTGGCAATTGGTGTCGATATTTTGCAATTTCACAAGAACAGTGGTTTATCTGCCGTGAATATCCAAGTATGATAGTTCGAGATTCAGTGACCCGTTTGTTTTTTATAGTTATGATCTAAATAGGATAAGGTAAAAGTAGAAAAATGTTGGCCATGAGGCATGAGTCTGTACCTATCACATCAAACTTATAACATCAGTTAGGTTTGACCGTAAAGGTCAAAAGTGTACCTGATTTTCTTTTGAAACTTGTGCGAAATAAAACTGAGTTTTGTCACTGTGATTGCAGACATGGAAGTCATTGCCCGATTCCAACGAGGTTTCAAGAGACATTCCAGGCATTGTGATAAACAATGTTGATACAACCTTAGAACAGTTATCTGCTTCAAATATGTTCTTTATTGCCAAGCGTAAAAATGCCAACCAAGATGTCTTGTATTTATCTGCCAAAATTCCTCAAGCTGTCCCTTTCTTGATTGAGCTTACAGCAGTTCTCGGTGTTCCCGGACTTAAATGTGCCATCAAAACTCCGAACCCTGAAATGGCTCCACTATTTTTCGAAGCGCTGGAAACCGTCTTCAAGAATTGATTTCTTTCTTCCCCTCTTGGGTTTTCTTGTCAGGTTTTTTTCCGGGGTCTTCGCTTTCTGTATCCATTAGCATATGTATAGGCATAGGTAGTTGTGACTTGGTGATGAAAAGTTTGTATTTTCCGCCGTGTTTTTGGTGAATTTTGTTGCACAAATCTTATAGTTATGGAGACATTATAATTAATATGTTAAATTGTGATTTGTAATTTGTGTGGTACTGAATTGAGAAGAGTGGCATAATGAAATGCAACATTTTATATACCGCGGGATGCTAATTGGTCCTTTTTGCTTATCTAGTAAAATTGGAATTGGAAGTACATATCACATACAGCCTTACTTGAACAGGATCTGTTTTATAGGCTCATACCTTTGTATTATTGATTCCTCAAGACACAGAAACCCATGTATGGTTGATAAACTAGAAGTCTAGAACTATGTAGCCGGAGTGTGATTAACCGAGCCTCATGGTCTTGACCATGGCTTGGTAGAGGATCGCTGATAGGTCTTGGTGTGGTTGTCTGCAGCACATATCATATGTAAAGAAAAATTGCCTTTGGTTCATTTTAAAGATTTGTTTTTGTTTTTGTGTTTATGTATCTGTAGAAAACTTGAACAAAAGGGAAAATAGTAGTATCATCTTCAGTTCGCCACCATCTATGTTACTTTCCAAGACCGCTTCAATCAATGGTTTTGCATCCTAAAATCCACCAATTTTATTATTATTTTTGAATACTATAGGAATGTATGCATGAAAACAAAAGAGTGACTCTTCATCATTGATTCCATATGTGTAGATTTCTCAACATGTTTATTTCTACTCCTCTCGTCTTCACGTTCAATCCATGCCTTCATCTTTCTCAACATGTGCTTATTTCTACTCGTTTAAACCTTTTTAACCCATGTGCCTGAGTTGTCTAGTTTTAAAGATACACAAGAAATCCCGCCTTCACTGCAAGATCCTTTTTCTAGTCCTAAAAATTAAAGCTAAACATGAAAGATAAAGCAAAAAGTGTAACCCTTGAAGATGACATATATAAGGTTTTGAAATTTTTGATTGAAAAACATGAATGGGTTGATTCGATGAAAGCCTTGGAAAATTGGATGAACTTAATGATATATTTATTATACTAGATGGAAAATTGAAAAACACAAATTAAATCATGTCCCACGTATTGTTACATAGTCTACCATCTTCGAGATAACTACCCATACTTTGTCAAAGCTGCTTACAGCTCTAAACGAGTGCACCGAGTGAGTGTTGTTC
>JAOEHQ010000014.1:174672-201824 GCA_025447715.1 Asclepias incarnata
ATTTAGCTAGCCTTTATTTTTGTTGAGATTGAAATATACTTCCATGCGAACCGGTTCTAAGCGGTATTGGTACCGAACCGATACCGAAACTATAACTTCGGTACGGTATTCGGTACTTTTGATGATAACCGGTTCCGGTACCAAACGGTTCAGTACGGTACTGTACCGAAAACCATCCATACATGGAGGTAAATAAAATGGCCTTAAAATTTGGTTTAATTACGAAAAAGGGATTTTTGGGACAGTTGGGAAGGATCTTGACAAAATCCTGCAAAGGGTTTAATTTAGTATTTTTATTTTTATAAGTTTTAAATTTAAATTTTATAAATTTATTTGTGTTTTTATTTCATGTTTTTTTTTGAACGGCAAAAGTATATTATATTACTATAAAGATCTTGACAAAAAAATAGGAAATGACAGTTGGGAAGGATCTTGACAAAAGTATATTATAAATTCATGTTTAAATTTTATAAATTTTATAAGTTTTAATTTTATTAATAAATAGTGTTTAGTTAATTTTATGTAAAAAAATAGGAAATAATAAAATATTTAAGAATAAGACTTAGTACGAGGGGGTGTTCTAAGAGAGAGAAAAGCTGATGTGGCGTTGATATAACTAGAAGAATAAGGTATTCTTTCATTTCCTACTACGGAAGCCGGAAGGCCTAATACACATCTCTTTTTGGGCCCTTTAAACAAATCAACTCATTAAAGCCCATGATTATTATCTTTTATTTCTTTTTTTTTTTTTACATTGAGGTGGATTATTACATTTTAATGATGTCATTTACTGATTTCCACTCTTTGGTTGTTATCCTTTTGATGAGACGAGTGTTCTTACAATAATCTAAAAATACCATGCAATTCCTAACGAATTTAAATCTACTTTAAACTAAATAGTATTTTTACATTTCTCATCTAGTTCGAATAGTATTTTTACAATAAAAATCTCATCCATTTATCTGTTTAAACCACTACCAATGTGTCTTAGTGATTAAACATTATGAATATTCTCACAAAAGATCTCAAGTTCGAATTTCATTAAGTAAACATATTCGGATGTTCAGAAAAAAGTTTGAAAAAGGTCACAAGGATTAGCCATGCACAAAAACCGGTTTTTTTGAAACCCGACCCGATTTTTGGTCAACGGGACAAAAATCGGGTTTGACCATACCCGAAATGGGTTCAAACGGGTTTTTTTGCCCAAAAACCAAACCCGACCCGATACCGACCCGGTCTCTACCCGGTCCTAATGCCTGAAATCCTGAACCGGTTTCAACCCGGCGATTTAAGAAAAACCCGAACCGGTTTGGGAAAAACCGGTTTTTTTCCGGTTTCGACTTCGGTTTATCTGAACCGGTTTTTTTTTTACTACATCTAACAAGGATACCCAAGTTAGATCCAGTACATCTGATTATAAAAATCAATCTTTTTCGAATAACCTGAAGTCCTGAATAACATGAAAAGCTCGTCCGTTTACAAATAATTCTTTTGTACGTTAGCGGTTAGCCCAAGACCCCAAACAAGTAAATCTTTTGTACAAATGGATACAATAAAGTCGGCCCAACCAGCCAGAAAAAATTATAAAAAAATGGGCTACATACCCGGATCGGGTTTTAGATTGTAACCCGATATCAGTTTCCAATTTTGACTTACAATTCAAAGTTACTTTTTCAATAAAATCTTCCATTTCCACACCTCTGTCTCTCCGGTGTCTCTCCAAAATCATCAAATCAAATTCCACTAGTCGGTTGACTCCGATCACCGGTCAAAATTGAAAAATGAGCGGACACGATTCAAAGTATTTCTCCACAACTAAAAAAGGTGAAATCCCTGAGCTTAAAGAAGAACTCAATTCTCAGTATAAGGTAAATCAATCTTTTCTCACTTTCCCTGCACCTATACATACATCCTATTTATATATC
Organism: Asclepias incarnata; assembly: GCA_025447715.1. Taxonomy (NCBI): domain Eukaryota; kingdom Viridiplantae; phylum Streptophyta; class Magnoliopsida; order Gentianales; family Apocynaceae; genus Asclepias; species Asclepias incarnata. The sequence continues at coordinate 176,598 of JAOEHQ010000014.1, forward strand.
TATATCTATATATACATCTTACTTATGTATTTATAGATTTATTTGATATTAATATTAGCTGACATCCTTGTTAATTTGTTATTGATCCAATTAAATCTTCAGATCTATAACTTTGATATATGCTATTAATCAGTTAGGTCATTATTTATATGTGTTTATTGAACCTTATATTGATTCGTAAATACGAAAGAGTTCGATTCTATGCTTTATATAGAGTAGTATCCTAAATTTTAATTATAACGAATTTGATTTCTGTTAGTAGTTACTGAAACTGTGTAGAAATTGAATGAGCGTGCTGCTTCACTTTAGCATAACATATTGATTACCGGTTACTGTGAAATCGTGCATCTGCATTGTGCAAATTCAGTTTTTTTTTTTGTTTTGTTTCAATGTTATTTTTTTGAGGAGGTTTGTTTCGTGTGATCCGAGGCATGGAATATTTGTGTGAAAAAGTGAATAGAGACATGTAATTTAATGTGATTGAATGTAGGATACGATGAATAGAATTGATCTGTAAGCGAGTGTTATCAAATGAAAGGAAGTGTAACCGAGTGAGTTTTGGAGAGAATTTTTTGAACATGATTGTGAATTATGAAGAAGCGATTTGACAATTCTATCACGTCTGACATGATTCGTAGCTAAAATGCAAGTAATTAAGAAGAGAAAAATGAACAATTGATTTTGTATTGCTTACACAACTGTACAACGTGTATTTATTTATACAAGAGATTACTTGTGTTGGTTATGAGCAATTGAGCATTGCAGTTAGTTAAGTACATTAAATAAGGGGTATGGTAAGCGTGAATTTTGTAAGTTGATGATGTAGTTTATGGTGTGGTGAGCTTAAGTGTTGCTAGACATGCTGCATTGGAGATGGTGTCGACTTGTGACTTGGGTGAAGGTTGTGCTACTATAAGACTAGAAAACAATTCATTATCTGGACATGTGAATCTTCTAACTGAAAGCCGAAGGTCATAGGTTCTTTGGATGCTTATTTCTCTTGCCAACTATAAGATGTCTTTTTCTCACAATTCATATAACAGGGAGTCTTAACTTCAACTGGGGTGATACTATTGAGCGAATATGAATTGATGTTTACCTTCACTAGACTTAAGATATTGTTTAGCAAGTAGGGATAGATAGAGATTATCATGTTTCGGTAAGTAATTTAGTGAGGAAATTATTTGCTCGTGATCATATATGGTGTAAATAATAGAATATTCCAAGTGCATAATTGGAAAGATCGACGAGATCCTTGCTGATAAGGGAACCGAAGAGAGCCCTTGAGGCTGAATAGAATTCTTATAAGACGAACTGATCAACCAATATCGATCCGAATGGCTAGTCCGGATCAGAAAGAAGATGAAGACATGATAGTAAGAGAAGTACCTAATGGAGTTTGGCCATACCTAATGGAGCTTTCAAAGAACACAGACTGCTTCAAGAACGTTGCCTATAAATATGACCTAATTTTTTAGCAGAAGGACATGATTGATTGATTTCCAGACAATATACTTTACACACATTTGTACATTCACTCTTAAAATAATCATTTCTACTTTCTTGATCCAATATAGTCATTGGTTTGTGCCCGGACTTGATATACGGTATATTGTATATGAAACATATTGATCTAATACAATCATTACAAGACTTATTCCATATGCTTCGATTAATTCAATAGTCTCTATTTAGCAAGTGTCTTTCTGGTAGCATCAGATAAGCTTATACATGCATCCCTCATATTGGTAGTATTGTTTTGGGTTTGGTTGCCATGAACACACTTCAAGGTCAGCAACAAGTTTTTATCCCAAAGTGGCCAGGCTAGGAAAATTTGAAGCCCTTAATGTATTGATAAGAAGCGGGTAATAGTATGGCCAGGTAGCTTACAGATCTAGTGGAAATTTGGAAATATTTTTATATATGTAGTTTTTGACATGGTAGCTTATTTTAAACTTTTAGCTCATTAGTTTGAAGCGCTTTTTTCTACTTGTCATCCAGGATAAGAGAAAAGATGCAGTTAAGAAGGTGATTGCCGCTATGACTGTTGGGAAGGATGTTTCATCACTATTCACGGATGTCCTCAACTGTATGCAGACTGAAAATTTGGAGCTCAAGAAGCTTGTTTACTTGTATCTCATCAATTATGCTAAAAGTCAACCTGACCTGGCCATACTTGCAGTCAATACATTTGTGAAGGCAAGAAGTAGGAGGAGCTCTGTTTTGATATATATATATATATATATATATATATAAAGTTTGCTTCTTAAAGTTTTATCTGGGGAATTGGGAATGTGATCGCATACCTTATATAGAGCCATAGTCTACATGTTCTGGTATAATCATTCTGTGTTAAGTAAATTATGAAAAGTGAATTGAAATATGATTGCCGAGGGAGACCAAAAGACCACTTTGATCATTTGTAATGTATAATCCTGAACAGCTTTATTAGGAAGGAGAATGACCGGGGATGATCCATTATACTGTTGATTGTTTCCGTTTGTTAGGTTTTTAGTGTTATATGTAGTTTTTCCCCTTGTTTTCTTAAACACATAATGTATAGGCACCGTAATCAGTCTCTGCGAAATAGAATGATTTTGAATCTCTATCGTAAATTTCTAATATTGATGGGTATATGAATATGAATTTTACAGGATACACAGGATCCGAATCCTTTGATCCGTGCTTTAGCTGTTAGAACAATGGGATGTATCCGAGTTGATAAAATCACAGAATATCTTTGTGATCCCCTCGAGAGGTGTCTCAAGGTAGCATACTTCTATGTTAGTGGAATCTTTAATTGCTTTCAAACAGAGTGCTATAAGATTTTTTAACCTTCTGCTTCCATCTATGGAAATTTTCTATCAGGATGATGATCCTTATGTTCGAAAGACAGCTGCTATATGTGTTGCTAAACTTTATGACATTAATGCCGAGTTAGTTGAAGATAGGGGTTTTTTGGATGCTCTCAAGGATTTGATATCCGACAACAACCCTATGGTGGTAGCAAATGCTGTTGCAGCTCTTGCTGAAATCCAAGATAACAGCAGTAAACCCATCTTTGAGATCACCAGCAACACACTTACAAAACTCCTCACAGCTCTTAATGAATGCACCGAGTGAGTGTGATTCTTAAAAGTGATACTTTCTTTTAGTAAAATGTGTTGTAATATAGATATTATAGTGTGGTTGGAAACCTGTTTTAGTTCCTGTTGTCATTATTTAATCTGTTCTTTAAATGTTGCTATGAATATGACGACAGGTGGGGTCAAGTTTTTATTTTAGATGCCCTTTCCAAGTACAAGGCAGCTGATGCCCGTGAAGCTGAAAATATCGTCGAGAGAGTCACTCCCAGACTACAGCATGCAAATTCTGCTGTAGTTCTTTCAGCTGTTAAGGTGGTCTTGCTTAATTTCTGTTATGTATTTTTCCTAAAGATGGCAAAGTGGGAACACAGGCAGGTTGGGGGTAGTGGGTCAAACCCGCCTGTCTGGGTTGACTTGAAACACCATTGTCCATTTAAAAAAATACTGTCCATAATTGATTTTTGTTCTGAATATAATTACAACAGCTACCTTATTTTTTGAATAAAGCTATTTAGTTTGTTGTATTTATTAAAAAGACACTTTTGGTGACTTTTGAACCCATTTTTTATAATTTATTTTCTGTTTTATTCATTGGAAATAGAACATAACCAACAGTGACCAGTTCTAAAGTATACGGTTGAATGGTTCTCAATTGCCACATTCAATTTGTCCAATCTCCATGTTTTAGTTTCTCTAGTCTTACTATGTGATGTTATTCTCTTAAGATGATCCTTCAACAAATGGAACTCATCACTAGTCCTGATGTTATTCGGAACCTCTGCAAGAAAATGGCCCCTCCTCTTGTTACATTACTTTCTGCAGAACCTGAGATTCAGTATGTTGCGTTAAGGAACATTAACCTTATTGTACAACGGCGTCCTACAATCCTTGCCCATGAAATTAAGGTATCATGGTTTAACATTTACTTCTTGTGGCAAGCATTCATAGTAGTTAGAGAAAATATCATCTGAGTTGTACCTACTTTCCAGGTGTTCTTCTGCAAGTACAATGATCCAATTTATGTGAAGATGGAGAAATTAGAAATCATGATAAAGCTTGCTTCTGATAGGAATATTGACCAGGTGACTAGAATGCTCCAAAAGCTGGTTAAATTTTTTAGTATATATGTTGAATGGATCTTGTCCTATGTGGTGATACTAGTTAAGATCTGGTCAGTTGAAATGATCAGATGTAGCGAGTCTCATGATATGTGCGGTGTATCCCAGGTACTATTGGAGTTTAAAGAATACGCTACGGAAGTAGATGTAGATTTTGTCAGAAAGGCTGTTCGTGCTATTGGACGTTGTGCTATCAAGTTAGAGAGAGCAGCTGAGCGTTGCATTAGTGTTCTTCTAGAGCTCATCAAAATTAAAGTAAATTATGTCGTTCAAGAAGCTATAATAGTCATTAAAGATATTTTTAGAAGATATCCTAACACGTAAGTTAATTCTTGCTCCATTTGTTAAGCAGCTGGGTTAATTAAGTTATGATGTATTAACTAAATTTTTGACCTCAGTTATGAATCTATCATTGCAACACTCTGTGAGAGTCTGGATACTTTGGATGAGCCAGAGGCTAAGGTATTGTGGATTTCTAGGGTTCTGCTCTTTTTAAAAACGTGACAGGTTGATATTAAATCGAACAATTGTTTTTAACAGGCGTCAATGATTTGGATAATTGGTGAGTATGCTGAAAGAATTGATAATGCTGATGAACTTCTTGAAAGTTTTCTGGAGACTTTCCCTGAAGAACCTGCACAAGTCCAATTGCAGTTATTGACAGCCACAGTCAAACTTTTTCTTAAGAAGCCAACTGAAGGACCACAGCAAATGATTCAGGTAAAATTTATTTTATATAGTTATGGTGTACTACATTTACTCTATTAAGTTTTTAAAGGGGTTTTTTGGCTTTCTGCATTGAAAATGAGTATTTGATTATTGCTTTTTTAAGTTGTAGATAATTATCTTCTACAGTTTGGATATAGCGACTTTGATTCTAACTTTCTGATAATTTAGGGTCAAATAATCAATTTAGATATAGCCCGTTTTATTACAGCTGGTTATCCGAGTCTTATTATTTCATATAACATAATCACTTTTAAAAGCAATGCCAAGCACCCCCAAAATATTCTATTATGCTTACAGCAGATTCTTAATGCAGTTGAGTTATATTTATTCTTATGCAAGAAATCGTTGTCTTTGTAGGTTGTATTGAATAATGCCACTGTGGAGACTGACAATCCAGATCTGCGAGATCGTGCTTACATATATTGGCGTCTTCTTTCAACTGATCCCGAGGTTCTTGTTCACCCACTATTTATTAGTTCTTGATTTATTCAAAGTACTTGTAGGTCCATCTATTCTAATTACTTGGATTCATAAATTAGGCTGCTAAAGATATTGTTTTAGCTGAGAAGCCGGTGATCAGTGACGATTCGAATCAATACGATTCATCCCTTCTTGATGAGCTTCTTGCAAACATTGCTACGGTATCCTCTGTATATCATAAACCCCCTGAAACATTCATAACCCGTGTGAAAACTGTTCAAACAACAGAAGAAGAATACCCTGATGGTATTGAGGGAGGGTACTCTGAAACATCATCTACACTGGTTGCTGATACTGGTGCATCTTCTCCACCTTCTTCAACCACTTATGTTGCAGCTAAGCAGCCAGCTCCTGCTCCTGTGCCAGATTTACTTGATCTCATGGGTCTTGATGGAGGTGACGATAATGCTGTTGTTTCGACTGATTCCTCAATGGCTGCTGGGTAAGTATCTTATACTTGGAACAGAATGCCATTGATTGAGGTGGGATTTTTTGACCGATTTAATGATGTTAGGGTCAAATCGGGGTATGTTTTGTATCTATCTGGTCAAACTGGTAAAAGTTTATAGAATAACTGGCTAAAAAGGAAACATGGCAAATGAGTTGAAAACTTGAAACTGGAAAGTCGCCAAAGTCTACAAGTCTTATAGTTCATAATGTTAGATTATGAGTAAAATAATATAACTTGTAATCATATTAAACGCGCTATCATTCATAAAACGGTTGAAAATTTTGGACAGAAAATGTAGCAGGACAACCTGACCCACCCAACCTGTTTTGACCCGTTTTGAAGCATTATCCAAGCAGCCCCGACCCTTACGTATTCCCATCTCTACTTAAGAAATAAAGTTGGAGTTAAATTTTTATGTGCACAAGTTAACCAATAGTTTTGCTGCCACCTCAGGCCTACTCTACCTGTTCTGTTAGCAGCGGCATCTGGTCAAGGTCTGGAAATTAGTGGGCAGATGGTACGGAAGGATGGTCAGATATTTTACAGTTTAATGTTCGAGAACAACACAAATATCCCGTTAGATGGATTTATGATTCAGTTCAACAAGAATACTTTTGGTCTTGCAGCTGGTGGTCCCCTTCAGGTATCTATTACTGCAACATCTCCCTCTGCATTTTATTTTAGTTTTTGCAAATTTTGAGTAACATATAATTTCATCCAGGTCCCGCAAATTCAACCAGGAACATCAGCAAGAACCCTTCTTCCTATGGTTCTGTTCCAGAATATAGCACCAGGTCCGCCAAACTCTCTTTTGCAGATTGCGGTAAAGAACAGTCAACAGCCTGTATGGTACTTTAATGATAGATTATCATTACTTGTGTTGTTTACGGAAGATGGAAGAATGGAACGCTCTACCTTCCTTGAGGTAACATAACTTTTTTTAAGTCTCTGTGTAAGGTGATTTTGATGTTTGAGATCAGACAGCTATATTTCAATTCAGGATCAAATTGCTATAAATAGAAACGTCTTGGTGTTTAAATTTGTTAGATACAAATGAAAACTTAATTTTCTTAAATTTTTATAATTTGTTGCTGATATTTTCGCTTTGTTCTTGCAGACATGGAAGTCATTACCAGACTCCAATGAAGTGTCAAAGGATATACCAAGCATTGTGATAAACAATGTGGAGGCAACCATAGAGCAGTTGGGTTCCTCCAACATGTTCTTCATCGCCAAACGTAAAAACGGGAATCAGGAGGTTTTATATCTCTCAGCCAAAATCCCTAAAGGAATCCCTTTCTTGATCGAACTTACAGCAATCATTGGTGTTCCCGGACTCAAGTGTGCCATAAAATCTCCAAGCCCCGAGATGGGTCCTTTATTCTTTGAAGCCCTTGAAACTCTCCTCAGAGGTTGATCAAGTCACTGTTTTGTTGCCTATTTGTACAAACTTTACTGGGGATGTTAAGGTTGACTTGTCATTCCCACCGAACCGTTTTATAGGGAATTTTGACTTGTTTGCAGCTCCAGTCACATTGATCAAGACATTAGATGAATTTATGGTAGGAGTGTTTATGTACGACTGTTCACGTTATTTGGTTTTCAGAACTGTTGTATTTGGGTTTCTTTTCGTTTTTTTGGTTACAAATGGTTGTTCCTGTAAAGATATTGAAAGATAAATTATAGTTTGCAATTGAATTACCAGCTAATTTTGGACAAATATTGAAAGGGATGAGAGCATAAATTTTGATTAAAATACATGCTGCATTATGCATGATGCGTTTTTTCGTTTTGTTTTATGGTAACTCTTTGTGCTTTCGTTCGGATAATAGTTTGTTTAGAATAAAATCGAAAAAGGTATTATTAGGTTCTCTACTTGTCTACAATGGCAAATAGTCTTATGATTTTAATAGAAAGTAATCCTATGAATCTTATCCTATTCTCTACTAAAAAAAAGATGTCTTAATGACTTATTAACTAATTATAAGCTTCCATTTCATCAAATTAGACTTTGTTTATTTTGATTCTATTATTAACAAAAGAATGAATTATATAATACGTAACATTTAAATATTTATACACCAACAGAACAATATTACTGGTTAATGATCAGCTGGGAGTACCAAAGTTCATGACAAGCAAGATTTCCTAGCTCGATCTGAGGTTACCTAAATCGGTTAGCATAAATTAAGCTAGACAATATGTGTACGTTTAAGCGAGAGCAACTATCCTCTCAACTCGATCTGGTCCCTATGTGTTCTTCTAGGTTTCTGTCTTTTTGCAGCATGAATGAACTCCATTATCACTTCCACTTCACTCACTTGCTGCATCAAAAATACACATGAATCAGCTTCGATATCATAAACCGTAACTCTATGTTATTCTTGTGTTTCTGAATTACCTGTGAAGCAAAATGCTTTTGGATGGCATTAACCAGGTGTTCCTTTGTAGGATTAGAATGCATGTTTCCCTGGAAAAGATGAAATCGATTTCAAAGATAGGTAGTGAATGGTTGGGTAGTGGTTGGGGGTAATCTGGCTTACCAGGTTAAAGGTGCTATAATATCGCCATAGCGTGTTGGTTCCAAGCTTCGCGAAATTGACTCTCTGGGCCAACACACGAAAGAACCAATAAATTTACAGAAGTGCATTGACATGATCCGATACGACGACTAGTTTTCATTATATGCATAGATTAGAATCCACCACAAATGTTTACGTAATTTTCAAGTTTAAAAGTCTTGATTAATGCTTCCAACTGTTGCCTTTTGACTATCTTGGCCAAAGTTAAACGTACTACTTTTTTTTATATGGGCAATACTATGCATTCTCTTTACATTATAAGATTTGCAATGGTTATCGCCATTGTATATGCTACAAAGTTTCTTCTAGTTATTGATTTTCTTAATAAGGTTCTAATAACTGATCCTATAAGAAAGTTGGAAATATATAAGTTTGACCTCAAAAGTCAAATGCACATCTTAACTGTGTTTCATATATCTAAAAAAAATGATGTATCTACTACTTACTGAATAACTTGGATGGATACTGGGTTGAGCTACTTTGTAACTAGTACGGTTAATAAGCTTTGTTGACGAGGTTTGATCATTCCATGGTCTTGTATACCGAAACCTTGGCTTGCTCGGTTTGCTTAACGCCATAGGTGCAGCTGTCACAATAAACATAAATAATGTTATAAGCAACCAAAAAAAGGTCGAGGAACCAAAATCCATGTTCATGTAAGAACTTTTCAGGGAATTCGTTTATTAATTACTAACTTAAGAAAAAATTATCATTTTCACCAACATCAGAGCCACAACTAGAATTATCTAACACGAAATCGTCATCTTCTTCTAGACCCGTAGGGGCTTCAAGAACAGTCAAAGCATTCCTTTGTAGCTTCACTTCGACTCCATTCTTCAAAACCTGACAATAGACACGCCAACGGTAGATAAATTTGCATATGAATTATGATAAATGAAAATGTGTACATATCTACTCCAAAAAATAACCACACTCCGCGTACAATCTTAATCATTTCGGCTTTCTAATTCATAGCTTGATCATTTTATATTGTTTAAAGATTCAACTTAAAACTGGTATGTCAAAATTGAACTAAAGTTGAGAAATGAGTAATACCAGCCAGTGCCAACCACCAAGACCAACAGCCTTCTTCACAACGCCTTGAAGACCAACCAAAACAGATTTTGTTCGGTTGTTTCCCGTCACAATAACTTTTGTATGCCTTGGAAGAACTGTAAGCTCTTCATCACCACTTTCTTCTCGAAAATTTGACAAGATTCTAGAAGAATAGAGCTCGGGTTCCATCATTCTTCTTTATTGCTTATGACAAATCTTCAAAGAAATCCAATACCAAGATTCTTATTGCCTAAAACTCTTCAGCTAATGAACATAAATATCCCCTTCTAATCCACAACATTGATCATGAATCTGATATTTTACAAAGAAAAAAAAAACGAACATAAGCAAACCAAATATGACTTCAAATTCTCGAACAAATTTCCGAAGAATAAGAACAAGAACAAAGCCTGCTATTGGTAAAGCTAATGAACAAATTCACATCAATATCAAGCTCAAATATCATACTTTGATAAAAAAATACTGAGCTAACTGAAAATCAGTGATTGACTTTTGACTTTTCATATACTTGACTTTTTTAAAAGCAAAAATTGTTGCTACAAAATTGTAAAAGCAACAATAACACTGCAAGTATGATTAGACTTTTGAACAAAAAGTGTTACCTACTATGCATTTTTTTTCACATTTTTATACTTTTAAAGTTTGTATAAATACACTTATTCAACATCTTCAAAAGATATATATAGTTAAATCACAACAAAAAGTCAATTTTAATCTTTCGAATAGTCACTCTGAGTTAAAGCTCCAATAGTTAAACTAACTTATGCATGAAAAAGGTACTTAAAAAAAACATTTAGACCCTTTTGAGATGAAGTCAAATTTCACAACTTGAAATGATTTGTGTGTGTGTAAAAAAATTTGAATCTTTACAAAAAACTGACAGAAACACATATCAAAAGAATGTTGAATGCAATATGACCCACAATATTCAATAAAGCTCCATAATAGTATTCACATACTCTGTTCGGTACCAATAAATGAATCTAGCATGTATACATATACTAATTAATGAAATAATGAACCCTTGTTTCATCACATACCAATGTTTGTATTTACTAATGGAAAAATACAAAACACTATATAATGTAATTAATTTGCATAGCATTTTCAGTCCTATAACTAGAAAGAAAATAAAACATAAACTAACACTATATCCCAATCGACGGCTGTGGACGAGCTAGCTCGTTTTATTTCCAGAGAGTCGAGCTTGTTTAGGCTTGCGAGCCTAATCGAGTTTAGTGTTCGTAGCTTAGGGTGATGAAATAAAGCTTAAGGTGGGAAAGATTGATAAAGAGTGTTTTTTGTTGCTTGGTTTAGAGACTTATAAATACATACAAATACAAATATCAATTAATATACAGTACATACAATTACTCGATCACGGTAAATGCTATGCTGCCAACTGGTATTTGAAGTACATGCAAGTTTGGTAAAAAAAAAAAAACAGTACATGCAAGTGAATGGGTTTGTCTAATTGTGACTTCGGGGCAGTATATATTTAATCAACTAAAATTTTCCATAAAATTAAAGATATACATTAGAGATTTATATATATATAAATTAACTGTGAGATTAGATTAATAAATATTAAATGCATTTTAGTGTATTTTACTATTTTTAGAAATACCGAGCTTATTAATTGTTTACTTACTTGTGCTTCGAAAACACAAGTTATAAAAATTTATGTTGATTCTGCCATTTTTATTGCTCAGTTTGATTTGGATAGAAGATAATGTTAAGAATAAACTTTTGCAAGTTAATAAAAAAATAGTTATCTTGCCTATTCGCGGACGTGGTAGGTCGGTTGCAGAGGTCATTGTTGAGTAATTGGCTAGACATGTGTTAGTCATTTAACTTATTCTTGGGTGTGGTAAGTGGGTCGGGGATAACACAGATGACAAATGTTATATTTTTACTGGATTTAAAAATAAGGCTTTTAAATTTGTGGAGATCATTCCGAAGAAACAATAAACTATGATACGAAAACAAAATATATACGGAAAACAACAAACATATATATATATATATATATATATATATGATATGAGGAGGAAGTTTGGCAGGAAAACAAAATATACGGAAAGGAGGGTACCAAACTATGATACGAAAAGTCTTTTCACTCTGACCGACCGGCACACATTGCCAATCCCCAGGCCACCCCTGCCATTTTCGATATCATAATCGTACGGCTTTGATCCGCCTACGTCATCTTCCTTCCTATCTTTTTCTATTTGATTAAACCCATGTTGAACCTTTTTAAATTTATTTTGTTGGCTTTATCGAACATAAACTTTTCTAATAATCTTCATCTTGCTTAATTAGGCACAAATTTAATGATTTGATTTCAAGTATGCTGAAGAGATGGTGAGAATCACCTTAGGATTCACCAATTGTCAAAAGCAAATAAGTGAAACAAGTATTTGAAACCATGGGAGGTCAGGTCAACATTCATATAAATGTCAAAAGGTTATAAATAGTTAAAAAAAAAACTCTAAAGTTTATACGAAAATATATATGTATAAACATAAATTAATATAAGTTTACGAACAAACTATCAAATGTTCAAGAACAATTTATCAATGTTCACGAACATAAATGAATGAACAAAAGCTATGTTCATGTTCATTCATTTAATAAACGAATGAATTTTTTTTGCTCATGTTCATTCGTTTAAGAATTGGTCATGAATGGCTCGTCGAACATTCTGTTCATTTTTGGGCCTACATTTTACATCTTAAAGTTATTCTAAAAAATGTTAGAGCTGATAAAACTAGATTTTCTATAGTTTTATTACTAATGCAAAATGTCTAATTCACAATTGATGAAGTTTTTTCTATTCATGTTATCCGGATAATGCATTTTTTATTTATTTAGATTTATATGACTTAACTGGGTATTCCGTGACTGTTTCCGTACCTTTCCTAGCCACCTCTAAAATGCACATAGCGAAAATCATACAATGTACCATAAGAAGCACTATTGCACTATACTATGCAAATAACTATGCTACCACAAGATTAATTACCATATTCAGTACTCTTGACTTTTGTAGGACTTCGAACACTTAACTAATTTAAACTGACATTAATAATTATTGCTTTCTCTTTACTAGTAGTTCATAATTGTAGACATTCAAAGGATTTATTATCATAATTTGATTTTTTTATTTTTATTTTAGAATGACTAATTTCATTAATGTATCAAACCTCAATACAAACACCAAAATTCATGTACACGACCGTATGGAATATATATTTACAAGAATTTTTTTTTATTTTTCAATTCTCCCACGTCATGGAGATATTATCATAAACTTTGATGGATTTTGCAAGATAATAGTCACGAACATATAAAACATGCCAAGTTATTAGAAACTTGCATCTGTAAAACCATTATGAATATGCTTTTATATTATACAAATCTGTATGAGAAAAAGAGATTACTCATTTTCAAACACATATGTGATGTTATAGGTTTTCATTCATGATATTATTTAGCTCGAACACACTAAAACGATTTAACTCGGTCTTTAAGGATTTATGTTTCATTTTGGTGTTGTCGATCTACAATCCAATAACATGTCTCGTGTTCTTGTTCCTCTAACAAAACACCACACTCCAATAACATGAACATAACATGTCTTGTGTTCTCATCGCTCCCACAAAATTAAGATCGCAGTCGAATTTGGTACATTATTTCTGTCTTCTTCAAAAGTTTTAAAACATTTATTCTTTTTCTTTTCAACATCTCTTAAAACACAAACATTACTTTGTGTAACTGTAAATGTAGATGGATCTACTAATTAACGTTATTTTAAAACATGTTATTTTGCTATGACACAACTAATCAAAAACTTCTGGCCATGCTAGAAAAGAGAAAAATATTCTTATATATATATATATATTTTATCATGTATACTCTAACGTTAAGTTTGAACAACTGAAGATAGTTTTACAATTTGTAATGCACGATGTACAAACGTAACTATAAAAATATGTATTCAACGAGAATATATTTGATGTACTTTATTTGAACTTGAAGTACGGGTTTGTTTGACCCTATTCACTACCTGTTTATCATATAAGAAGTTGTTGAGGTTGTTTAAACATCTTTGCAAACAAAGATGTCACATTGTCACCAAAATGATTCTTTTTAGTTTTGTCATATTTTTAACTCTATTTATTGAGCAAGTAGAAGTAGACGCAGTAGATTGTTTTATACTGCACTAGATGGGTACCTGTGTAATGCAGCGACGACAATACACATCGTACGATGTGTTATGAGTTATGACGACGTTGATTTCAAACCAAACATTTGTGTAACAAAATGATAGCATAGTATCCGTTAATGTTCCGATGAATTAAAAAATTTTATTATTATTTTTCATAATTAAAAATTATAAAATATAAATTATAATAATATAAACTAAATTGATAATTAATTAAAATAATTATATATAAAAAAAAGTTTGACTAAATGAATAAAAAAAATATTTTTGATACATAACGAAGAAAAGTTTGACTTATTATAGAAGTAAGTCAAGTAACGGGATGTCGGGGTATGGGCCTTGTAATAACAGGCTCACTGAATAAGTTCTTTCACTTTCATTAAAATTAATAAAAGCCCATAATATAACTCAAGACTTTTGGCCCACAATGAGCATGATATCTAGTTACTTTTTTTTTCTTACGATTAAATTTAGAATCTTAGCTCCCTCCAGCCGCCCCCGGCCTCCAAAAGTACTGTATGTTGAGATGACAATACAAATTTACTAATTTACGAACACATATATTTGATAATGAGTATGGCCGAGCTTTACAACGACACACGTTTATACCGTCAAGCTTAAAATCCGACTAGTATTATTTCACATAACGTAAAACTTATGATATCCTATTTTGTATTTTAAAAATCAAGAACTCATATAATACTGTATATATATTTTTATTTTTTATTTTATTTTATTTTATTTTTGTATAATACTGTATATTTGATTACAACTTGTATCGTTTTTATAGATTACGAACTTGATTTGACAAGTACATTTTGTGACCTTAGTTTCAAAGCTATAAATCAAGCTCAAAACGACAAATGACTAAACAATGTAAAAAACGTACACGTAAACAAATGAACTCAAAATTCTAAGAAAACTAGAGGTACCAATCGAATAAAATACAAAACCATCCAAATCATTCTAGTAGAAAATTCATCAAGGGACTAAAGACATGTTTAATTGACAATGATTCCAGCCTATTTGGTTAAGTCACGAGGTTTTTTTTCTCTAAATATGGGTTCGAGCCTTGGCTGATGCGTGAGTGGTTTTAACATTGTATGGTGAGTTGATGTTGATTCAAAACACTCGTTTCAAAAAAAACATGTTTAATTATTCAATAATTATTAATTATGATTTGATTAAGAACTAATTTAGGTATCTACGTACTAATCTAGTAAAATAAATTACCAACTAATTTCAGAATATTTCGCACTGGCTTTATCCAAATCTGTACTCTATCATTATCAACTCTTTTATATTTATATAAATATATATATCCTCACTTTTGGGCCTTTTTTGTTCATCTTATGTTATCTTGAAGGCCATCTCATTCCCATCACTCAGATCAAAAAAAGGTTAAATTTTTATTTATTTTTTTCTTGGCTATAATTTAACCCTATCTTGTATACATACAACACATATAACAAAGACCCAAATAGTAGTATATCTACTCATATGGTAGTTAAAATTCAAGATTTAGGGTTTTAAAATAAAAAAGTTTGAATCTTTTTGACGTTTTTTCATCTGGTATTTTTTTTTTTTTTACATTTTGAATAATATTAAAAATCCATTTTTGGAAATTATTATTATTAGTTGATTGATGATGGCAAGATTGATAATTCCATGCAAAGGTTCAAGCTTTCAGAGGACTTGTCTATTGGGTTTGATTTCATCTGCTCATGTGATTATCCAACACACTACACATTTGTTAATTTTTATAATATAAGTTGATTGTTATTTGGTTAGCTTATTAAACACCACCTTGGTGGTCAACTGGTCTTATCCTCATAAGAGGTATCGGGTTCCAACCTCACTAGTTAAACATCTTGGGTGGGCAGGGAAAAGGTTCGGAAAGGGTCACCGGATACCTGGGTAACCTGAACAGTCATCCGTTTACCTATTTATTTGAGTAATTAACTATAGTATTGTTGCAAAAGCATCAATGAAAAGTTTTGGGTGTATCTTCTTTTTTTATCTTTCACTTTTTCTTTTTTTTTTTCTTTTCCTGGTTTTAGGTAGGTAAAATATGAATTTGTAGAAAAGATGTTTTTTTTTCTTTCTTCCAGATATGCATACTATTAAACTTGATACTTTGTTATATATTTTATACTTTTATTTGGCATTGGGACATATAAGGGTCTTTACAGATGCTCATTTTTAAGGTGTTTACAGTGACTCGAAAAATCAAATTTATGGTTGGGTTATCTAACATTTATATTGATAATCCATTTATAAATAGCTACTCCTTATTTGATTATCCAATTCTATTTTGGTCTTAGATACTCAGAGAGTCGAATCATAATCAGTTTGCAATCAATATTGATTGTTGTGTTGTGACGTCAGATTGTGATGTTTTGGTTTATATGTACATTAAAACAGATCAATACCCTTAGATGTTAAATTTTGTAATTTGGTGTTTTGTTTACGTTACCTATGTTTATTTTTTGTTATCCCTTTTAATCTAGAATAGGTTTTAAGGACTTTTCAGTTTCTCCTTAAACTTGTCCAATTTCGCAATGGGGAATCAGTCATTAAATTATTTACATCTATTTGGTGGCGGTTGCAATTTGTTTGTAAAAGTTTGTAGACTAGTTGGATTATATTCCGTGTCAACTGACTTTTTACCAGCCAAATGTATGTAATACTTTTTAAGTGCATTATAAAAAATATGTCACATGAGTTTTTACATTTACTACTGTAATATTGCAGCTTCAAGCAACTGGCCGTGTTCCATCAGTAAAATTTGCAAACACTATCTCTAAGTACAGACCGTATCATAGTTCACAGGTTTGTTCTAAACTATTCCATGAATCTTGTTAAGTTTAACGGTCTTTTATTTTTTTATATATGGGAACTAATCTGAATGCATATGTGACATTATTTTTTAGCAGATTATACATAGGAGTAGCAGACTTCCTTACCATTCTTTACCGGTTAGTTTTTCTGCTTTATTTGATAAAAATGATTTATGTGCCTCAACAAGTAAAATTTCCAAATAATGAATACTTGTTTAATCTTCAGAGGACAAATCAAACAAGTAGGACCCTTGTTCGTTCCGTGGCAACACAACCTGCACCAAAGTCGGTTGAAGAATCGAAAATGGATGCCCCTAAAGAAATCTTTCTAAAAGATTATAAGTTACCTGACTACTACTTTGATACGGTGGGTATTTGGCACATTTTTTTTTCAGGTTTTTCTTTTGATGATGTGCATTAATGAGTTGTCATTCAGGTGGATCTATCCTTTACGTTGGGGGAGGAGAAAACAATTGTGTCTGCAAAAATCGGCGTTGTTCCGAGAATTGATGGTATGCTTTACACTTTTAATCAACATACAATGCCGTTGTCTTATTACGTTTTGAAACGGATAACAAAAGTTTTAACGTTTGTATACACAAAATTCTGCTTTCGATGATCACTTATGTTCAATACTAACCACAATAAAAGTTAGTATGAAAGTGTAAAAGGAAATTACCTAAATTTACCCATTTTATACTAACTTAAGGGTCCTTTACTCCCATCTCACACAACGTATTTCTTTTTCTTACAAGTGTGCCTAGTTAGTCATTTTTTTTTTTATATTTTCTTTTGACACTAATTAGTGGGATTGGGTATTATATTGGGTATTATGTGATTGTTACAACTTCAAATTACATAGGCACATTCCAACACTAGCTCCTTTAGCGTAATTTGTTACAGCTAGTTATCCTTTTCTGATTATCCAAAATACGATCACTTTTATGAAGTACATCCAAACACGTGCTAAGTCTCAGTTCTTTCTTTGAGTTGTTTTGGGAATGGATTTCGTTTTGACAGGTGCCGCCTGTCCATTGGTCTTGGATGGGGTTGATCTCAAGCTGATTTCTGTTAAAATTAATGGCGATCAATTGAAGGTATGAAATTTTGAACCCAAAGTTTATTCCGATTTTGGGTAAAATTAATGGCTACTCATTTTTGTTTTTCAGGAGGGAGATTTCCATGTGGACGCACGCCATCTTATTCTCACTTCACCACCAAGTGGGAACTTTATTTTGGAAACAGTCACTGAGATTCTACCACAAATGAACACCTCACTAGAGGTAACGTAGCGGTTTTTGTTTGTGTTGCTTCTTTATTTTTCCAGATAGATGTGATAAGATTGTGTTTTTCTTGCAGGGTCTTTACAAGTCTTCTGGTAATTTCTGCACACAATGTGAAGCAGAAGGTTTCCGAAAGATAACATTTTATCAGGTTTGATATAGGAAGTGATTATTGATTTGTTATTTAGATGGTTTTTTTGGTTTTTAATTTTTTTTAAATGTGTGGTTACAGGATCGTCCTGATATCATGGCAAAATATACTTGCCGAATTGAGGCTGACAAGTCACTGTACCCTGTGTTGTTGTCAAATGGAAACCTCGTTGAGCAAGGTGACCTAGAGGTGATACTATTTTATTTTGGGACTTTGAAATTGAGAAATCAAGTTAATTAAAAGATCGGTACTATGGGTATTTTTTGGATGTCTTTTTTTTTAACTCTGTAATTGATTATTATGAGTTTAAGAATCAGAATCAGATAATTAGATGCAACTAAGTGATTAAATTGAGGGATAGTTAAGTTTACATTTACCCTCAAATATAAGTACTCTATATCGCTATGGTGCTACCAGTTTCTTGGAAGCTGGTAGTTGACGCTTTAAAGTTCAGAAAATCAAAGTTCAGACTTGGGTTTCACGACTCGACAAAACCGAGTAATCAGATTGTAGCACATTCATGACCCTGTTCGTGTTCATTTTATTTACATTTTCAATGCATTTTCTTTATGGTCATTAGTATCTGATATAAATTTAAACAGGACAAGTATAATACATATGAAGATCTCTAAAATGACCAGATCTGTGAATTTATATGTCATTTTGGTTTGATTGGCTAGCATTTGAGCGCTTCTTTCCTCGTTAATGTTTTTTTTTAATAATTGGAATTTATTGCAGGGTGGGAAGCATTTTGCCATTTGGGAGGATCCCTTCAAGAAGCCATGCTATCTCTTTGCCTTAGTTGCAGGACAGCTGGAGAGCCGAGATGACACTTTCACGACCTGCTCAGGTCGTGAAGTGGCATTGAGAATTTGGGTCCCCGCACAGGATTTGCCAAAAACTGAACATGCCATGTATTCTCTCAAAGCAGCCATGAAGTGGGACGAAGATGTTAGTTTTTTGCACAGTCTTTGTTTGATGTTTTACTAAAGGTGGCAAAATGGGTGGCGTGTCGGGCAGGTTGGGTGACGGGTAAAAATGGGTTAATTATGACTGCAGAGTTCATTATTACAATAATAATGTAACTTTTGAGTTACAGTTTAGGAGGTTGTATGTATTTTGAACTTTTGGCAACTTTAAACCATTTCATATTCAGCAAGTTTTTTGCATTTCACCCATTTGACCCATTAGAGATAAGACATAACCCGAAGAAGCCCATTTATAGATAAATGGATTAAAATTGCCACCTTTACCTTTTTTAATATCTACTTAGTTTAATCTTAACTCACTCTTTTTGTCGTCTTTTCTTTTTGTAGGTCTTTGGCCGCGAATACGATCTTGATATCTTTAATATTGTGTCTGTTCCAGATTTCAACATGTAGGCATACTGCTTTTTATTTGGTTGTTTCTCATTTGCTGTATACTATTCCGAAATACTTAGTTCTTGTTTTCTCTTAACTTATGCATGCCAGGGGAGCCATGGAAAACAAGAGCTTAAACGTAAGCACATTACAAGAATTTGCAAAATTGTAATTTTTTTCCATATCAAAATTTTGTTTTTTACTTCCTTTTTGCTTTATGAATAGATCTTCAATTCCAAGCTTGTTTTGGCATCGCCAGAAACTGCTACAGATGCCGATTATGCTGCAATTCTGGGTGTCATTGGTCACGAGGTATATCCCCGATTCATTTGATAGTTATTAATTTATATTCTTGGTTAGATTATATCAACACACATCTAAACCTTCTCTATTTTTCAGTACTTCCATAACTGGACTGGCAACAGGTTCGTTTTTATCCATTTATAGATCATGCATTAAAAACTATGAATGATAATTTGATTTTTAAAATTCTGTATAACTGTTATACTTGTATGTTTGTAGAGTGACGTGTCGGGACTGGTTCCAATTGAGTTTGAAGGAAGGTCTTACCGTTTTTCGTGACCAAGTAAGGGGGTGTTGATAATTATCACAACAAAGTATTCTGAAATCGCCCAATATAAGTTTTAAACAGTTAACATGTGTTGCAGGAGTTTTCTTCTGATTTGGGAAGCCGCACAGTCAAGCGAATTGGTGACGTTTCAAAGCTTCGTATATACCAATTTTCACAGGTTCTTTTAATAGTATGATGTCATGATTTATTATTGATTTTGAGATAGTAATTGTCTTAATATATATTTGTTATCTTATTTAGGATGCAGGTCCAATGGCTCACCCTGTTAGGCCCCACTCTTACATTAAGGTTCAGAACTTATTTGTGTTGTCTTCAATGTCTCATTATCTCTTGATAACAAATCTAAAGATTTCTCTCTTGACTCTTTATTTTTACTCTTCCAGATGGACAACTTCTATACAGTAACGGTATGGTTCTGATTTGTTTGCTCTTGGTATAATATATATATATTGTCATGATGAAAGACAGACTAGTTATCTTTTTATTCTTTTTTTATGGTTATAGGTGTATGAAAAAGGAGCCGAAGTTGTGCGCATGTACAAAACATTATTGGGAAGTGAAGGATTCAGAAAGGTAATGAAAGATGGTTAAATGGTTCAATGTGTGCTTATTTAATGGTAAAGTAATGAAATGTATGATCGTTCTTTTAGGGTACCGATTTGTATTTTCAAAGACATGACGGGCAAGCTGTAACTTGTGAAGATTTCTTTGCTGCTATGCGAGATGCTAATGATGCAGATTTTGCTAATTTCTTGTTATGGTATACGATCAACTACTTCTAGTGGGTGTTTGGATTTATGATATGAAATTGACTATAAATCAGTTTTTGATGCTTGGATCAAGTGATTTTTATATTGATTATCTGATAATTTATACAATCAGCCTTTTCTTTTATCCTCGGCTACAACAAAGTCAAAATTACTTATTTAACTAGTTCTCTTTAATACAACTTTAGAACCAATATTTGTTGGAATTATGGATTGTTACAGTTTAGCTGAAATCCCAACACTGCTCTTGGTTCTATTACAACTGCATATTTTGACCATCTACTATTACAAATTAGTTTCAAAACAAACATTTAACGTCTTCGGTCTTCCAAACTTTTTCCATTTCGGATTTTGTTAAAATTCTTATACATGATTAACACGTTTTGTTCAGGTATTCGCAAGCTGGAACTCCGATTGTGAAGGTTACATCTTCTTACAACGCTGAAGCTCATACCTTTTCTCTGAAGTTTAGGTAACCTTTTTTTCTCTAAACAATTCGATATGTGAACTATTGGGATTTCGTGTTGACCTGTCAGTGCTCTGGCTTTTTCAGTCAAATGGTGCCGCCTACACCTGGTCAGCCCATTAAAGAACCGATGTTTATTCCGGTGGCTGCAGGGCTTCTTGATTCAAGTGGAAAAGATATGCCATTATCATCTGTCTACCATGATGGGACGTTACAGTCCGTTTCATGTGGTTCTCAGCCTGTTTACACTACCGTTCTCAGGGTTACAAAGGTAAGGTGGTTATTTAATATTGATTGGGTAAAAGTATAATTATCTGATCTTGAAAAGTCAAAACTGGCCCATATTTTTTATTTATTAGGGTGAAGAAGAATTTGTGTTCTCTGATGTTCCCGAGAAACCTATTCCATCTCTGTTAAGGGGTTATAGTGCTCCGATTCGCCTACACTCCGATCTCACAGAGAATGATTTATTTTTCCTTCTAGCTCATGATTCAGATGAGTTTAATCGGTAACTTTTCATGATAGAAAATTCTTACTTTTGATACACATTAATATATTAAAAAGGGATATTTAAAGATATACTGTTCTTGTAGCTGGGAGGCTGGACAAATATTGGCAAGAAAATTGATGCTTAGCCAAGTAGTTAATTTCCAGAAAGATGAACCGTTGGTTCTCGATCCACAGTTTGTGCATGGTATTAAATGCATTCTTACGGATTCAAGTCTTGACAAGGTATTGTACTTGCCTTTTCTTAAATGTTTTTCTTGCATATTATCTTTTCGATTGAAGGAAATTGAAGCTATTTTATTCGATTAATGTAGGAATTTATTGCAAAAGCAATCACTCTTCCGGGTGAAGGTGAAATTATGGACATGATGGAAGTAGCTGACCCTGATGCAGTGCATGCCGTTCGATCTTTTATTAGAAAGCAGCTTGCTTCTGAATTGAAGCAAGAGTTCTTACATCTGGTACGAATCCCCCTACCCTCAACCAAATCAAGGGTCGTTCTTCCGACTTGTTTATTTTGATTGGCCGTTTTGGTGTAATAAAATGTTTTCTGCCTAAGTGGAAATTGTCAAACTGGTCAAAAGTTTCCCAAGGTGTATTTTAAATGCATAAAAGTCTGCTAAACCTATTCAGAAATCTGAAAATGTTTAGTAATTGTTATCCTGTTAACGACACTAATTGTTTCTAAAAATAAAAAAAAGTTGGTTCAAAAATTCAGCCGACTCGACCCGAGCTAAAAGTATCCATTTTGGCCTGAATCTGGTTGAATCAATACTGAAACACATCCCAGTACTCGACTTTATCGCCAGTTTCAGGGTGAACCATGAATTGGTATGGATTAATAATGACATGTTTAACAGGTGAAAGAGAATAAGAGCTCGGAGAAGTATGAGTTCAACCACACAAATATGGCAAGACGTGCTTTAAAGAACACTGCCCTTGGTATTTTGCTACCTGGTTGACTTATTTTATCATAAATTTTTATTTGGATGAGTGTTTTAACTTTGTTGGTTTGACTTCTTTAAAAAAGCTTATCTTGCATCACTTGAAGATCAAGAAATCACCGAGCTTGTGTTGCATGAATACACAACTGCCACAAATATGACAGATCAGTTTTCAGCCCTGGCAGCCATTGCCCAGAAAGCTGGTAAAGCCCGAGATGATGCTTTGGACGATTTCTACAACCAATGGCAGGATGACTACCTGGTAGCCTCTCTATCTCGTAATCTTTTTTTTTCTTCTTTTTTCTGTTATTGCATATATGAGAGTTGTTAAATGTGCAGGTTCGATTATGGGTTTATATGAAGGTTATAAATGATAATAACAACAAAAACAAAATAATTGTACTGGTTGGGTCCAATCTGGTTGACAATCTTCATCCAAAAGTTAAAAATATATAACAAATAACTCGTGTGTCAAACATGATTACAAAAAAGCCTTATTTCAATAATAATATAGGTTTTTGCTTGATATGATTGGGGAAGTTTCATGCACTAAAAATGCACACGGGTGATTTTTGATCTTTTGACCCTTTTTTAAGCTAGTTTTTCTTCTGCTTTCTAGGTGGTTAACAAGTGGTTTGCACTTCAATCTTCATCGGATATTCCTGGGAATGTGGAGAATGTTCAGAAACTTTTGAGCCATAAAGCATTTGATCTTAAAAATCCCAACAAGGTTACCATCTTTGGTTCATCAACTCATTATACATGTTATTGTAGGCGTGACCAAACCGGTCGCTAGGTAATGGGATTATATAGTTTCGGGTTCAAATGGCTAAATTTCAATACAGGGCGAAACAGGATTGGCTAGGCAGCTTGGCAACACTTCTCCATTTTCTAAATATTTAGTTTATTAGATTTATAGAAGTTATAATGTTTAGCTCAGTAACTAATGCTCGTCTTTTATGCGTTTGAAAATCTTTTAGCAGAGACTTTTGATGTGATCAACTCGTTTTATTTTAGCTAATCTCTAACTTTTACCAATTTTAGCAATTGGTAAATTGGTTGAATCTGCAACCTCTAAGCTTTTTTGTTAATATGTATGATGTTTATTTCAAGCCATGATGTTGAATAGGTGTACTCGCTGATCGGAGGATTTTGTGCTTCTCCGGTTAATTTTCATGCCAAAGATGGTTCGGGTTACAAGTTCTTAGGAGATCTTGTGGTTCAACTAGACAAGCTGAACCCTCAGGTAAAATGACATAGTTACCCATTTTCATTTGCTTTTTGTTTGGGTCTTGCCATAATTAGACCCTCAAGAGTCGGGACATCTTTGAGATATCCAAAGATTTTTTTAATCAAATCTTATCTGGTTATGCTGAAATTTTCGTTTCACCCATATCTTGATGTAGGTGGCCTCTCGGATGGTTTCAGCCTTTTCAAGGTGGAAGCGGTATGATGAAACCCGACAAAACCTTGCCAAGGTAATGGATCAATTTTTTTATAACTTTATGACTAGATCATTTTTTTTAAGCAATGAATTGCTTGCAAAGAGAGTATGAAACAAGCAAAATCATTTTGGAAAATCTAAATCTTGATATTCTTTATGATAATGGAAACAGGCACAGCTGGATGCGATCGTGTCCTGTAATGGGCTTTCTGAGAATGTATATGAGATTGCCTCAAAGAGTTTGGCTGTTTAGAAAGTGTCTTTTCTTTTTATCTATGAGAGAGTCAAAGTTGAGATCCTATACACAAGTGAAATAAAAGCTGTTTTAGTTATTATGTACTGTTATATTGGCCCGAAACGGCAAGAACTTCAATAGTTTTACAACTTTTTCTCTCGACTCGATGGAGACTTTCAGGTGAAAAATAATTTACTGTTTATTTTCTCTTAAAGTTATCGTTTTACGAATTTGGTACATGGTTGAGTGAACTGTTGTGCTCGGGTAATATGCAGATCCAAAAAAAGTTTACTATTATACAATTCTAGTAAATTTACTTTCTTTTACTTGATATGTCATAAGAAACCTTTTTCAAAGACGTAGTTACTGAAGAAGTTGATCATGCAAGAATCTAAAATAGTAAAATGTTGATGGGGGTAAAAAGATGCATGATGGTCTAGTGGGATCCATATGCATATAGCTTTTAATTCTTGTAGCCTTTTTAATAATAAGTTTTATACATTTTGAAAGCATATTTAACTATTCCTAAAGGGGGTGATTAAAGACACCAATTTTTTTCATTAGAGCCACCAAAGTGGTTTTAATGATGTTTCCAAAGTAAAAGCTTTGGTTATCCCAACATAGTTTATCCCCCCAAAAAATACACTTTCTTGATTTCATATATGAAATAATGCTGTGCACGTGGGTCCACCCCCTTTTTTTATGGCTTTGTTGTGTCCTTTCTTTTAAAATTTGATATTTTTCTTCAATTACTTTTGTTTGTACGAACAAACATATATGAAAAATAAAAATAAAACTAAAATAAAATCAATATATATTTGGGTTATTATGGGGGTTGGCATTGAAACACCACACTGCAATCCATACTACACTTTCTAGTGAATCT
>JAOEHQ010000014.1:206196-222987 GCA_025447715.1 Asclepias incarnata
AACCACCATACGTGGCGGGTGGTATTCTTAGTCCCCTAATTAACAATAATTTACACTGTTTACGCTTAAATTAGAGGAAGTTTTTGGTTGATACCTTACATAGTAAAAGTTGTCAAGTAAGATACCTTTAAAAGTAATTTGCCCACAAATAAACTAGTCATTTATCCCAAACTTGTTTAAATGAATTTTTAACTAAGAGCTAGCTAGTCAGGCTCAAACTGAACTCCCACAATTCCTTGGCTAACTCTTGATCTTTTGCTATCCGAGATGGCTTTGCCAGATTACTGTCAGAAAAATACTTACCCGTGATGCCTTTCACCTTTGGATTCAAAGCTAAATAGCATGTTGTCGCCGCTCCCTAGAAACCAAAAATGAGTAAACAACCACAAACCATATTGTCTAATGATAAAAAAGGGTAAACGGATGAGGTTTTTCCCTGTTCAAGCTACCCGGTGTTGGGCGCCATTTTTTGACTTAGAAGGCTTTTTTTTTTGCGAATAGCCGGTTCCAACTATTTCTATGGCCACCCCAAGTTATTTGCCAAAGGCATGATTCAAACTTGAGACCTCTTGCGAGGAAACAATACTCCTTGTGATAGTTCATATTGTCTACTGATGAATATAATAAATCAAAACTAAAGTGCAAACCTGTGAAACATCTTTTATGAAATACTTCAAAAAAGCATTGCAGAAAACTGTGCCATAAAACTAAAAAGGTTAATGAATGATCTTTAAAGCACGTTTTTACTCAACGTATGTTGTAGGATTGTTTACATACCTGAGAAAATACTATGGCCTCAGTGGCAATAAATCCGGGATGTAATGAATTCGCGGTGATGTTCACCCCATCCTCCTGATCAACATAGGTCATGGGTCAGTATAATCTCATATCAAGTAAATGGGACATACAAAATGGTTAATGAGATCAGAACTAGTAACAGAAAACTAAAAAAAAAAAAAACCAAAACCAAAATCACCTTCAAACGCCTTAAGCTCATTTGCGTGGAGTATAAATAAATAGAAAAGTAGAAAGATGTAAGAAGAACTTTTCTCAACAATGTGCATATTTAATTATGTGAAAACAATGTAAGAAAATATGTAAATTAAATCATTAAACATGTACAAATACCAAAAAAATTCACATAAGGTGCAAATTAATCCATCATTATTCTTCTCGAAAATAAAAAAATTTATTAATGAAAACAACAGCACTTCGATAACACAATGATATAATGTTAATATAAATTGTATGCCAACATAACCTATAACAATACTATGATATTAGAGAAAGTACAAATAAACAAAGTTAAATACAAACATAACATATAATAATAGTTTTCTTAATGCAAACAATGACAATTCGATACCAACGATATAATGTTTTACTATAAGTTTTATATCAACATAACATACAAAAAAAAAAGTAAGTCGGAGTGAACCTCTTAATCCCCAGTACCGCATTGGTACTAACATGCATGCCACACAACACATGTTTCAGTTAAACACCTCCATCAAATACCCCACATTTGAACAAATACCTAAATATTTTTCAATCATGCTTGCAAACCGGATTGAACATGCACTCTTTAATAGACATCACATGGTGGGGTCTAAGCTTTGTAGATAATGGTTCATACAAAGTACAAATAAATAAAAATAAAAATGTCGTATACAAATAAATGAAAACAAAGAATTAAAAAAAAATTAAAAAAAAATCAACCAGCCAACGAGCCTAACAAGTTGGACCGAAGTTGTTAATCAATCAAGTTGGTAGCCTGAGAGCTGTCACTGTTCATGAACAAAGAAAGCTTTCACTAGCTATACATCAAACCATACATTTACAAAATTTAGAGTATGCGCACAAGAACACCACTACTATTAGATATGACCAGAAGTTTGTCAATGCAATGCATGACAGCCGAATGTATTTTAAATATTTTAGTAAGGACACATGGTTAAAAGATTGAAGGTGATGGCATCCGACGTCCGTGATATTTGTGTACCAGAAGTTATAAGGGTATTATCCTACAAAGTTGATTTTTTTATTTATATTTTATTTATTACATTACCATTTATTGGTATGTTAACTTTTTTTAATTTATAATAATATATTAAGTTTTTGTTTTGAGTAATTGATATTGCATTAAATTTGATTAGAGTATTAAATGTAAAAGTAAAATTAGAATATACTTAAAAATTTAAATTTTAAGAGGCTCTTCAAATATTTATATTTTATAATGTATTATAAATATAAAAGTGTATTTAGGATTAGTGTACATCAAACTCTATAGATACACATACACCTCATATCTACTGCAATAATAAACAGCCCAACGAGTGAGCTAAATTCCATATAAACCCCCAAAACCCCAACCGGGCCGGCAACACAAATCCCATACAAAAGCAACAACAAACATGAAGTCATTTATTCCAATTAAACTTAATAAAATACAGTAATTAAGAGAGAGCTAGCTAGCTAGCTAGTCAAACTCAAACTGAACTTCCACAATTCCTTTGCTAACTCTTGATCTTTGGCTATCCAGGATGGTTCCGCAAGATTACTATCAGAAAAATACTCACCCGTTATGCTTTTCACCCTCGGATTCAATGCCAAATAGCATGTTGTTGCCGCTCCCTGATCGAAAAGCAAAATTAATGAGTAAAACATTATATTGTCCGATGATGAATTATATTATATATATATGCTAAACCAAACCAAAAGTACAATTAAATTAAACCTGTGCAACATCTTTTACAAAGTACTTCAAGATGGCATTGCAGACAACTGTACGTGCCATAAACTAAAAAGGTTAATGACTGATCTTTAATTAAAGCATGTTTTTACTCAACAGGCAGGATTGTATACGTACATACCTGATAAAATACTAATTAAAGCCACGAAAAATTTCAGTAACAATAAATCCAGGATGTAATGAATTTGCCGTGATGTTCACCCCCTCCTCCTGATCAACATATATGGTTAAATATTGAAATACAGAACTTAATTGTTGCTGATCATAACAACAAAAACAAAACCAAACTCACCTTCAAACGCCTTGCAAGTTCCTTGGCATGAAGTATATTAGCTAGTTTTGATAGTCCATAAGCGTATATATTATTATAACTGCATAGTACATTGCCATGTAAAATCATATTAAGCCTTGGTCCTGGTACAATATGGCTCCGGCTTGGAGAGCTGAGGCATGAAGTAGATCTCTTTTCCATAAAGATTTCTTTATTTTACCTGGATTCGTCGTTTAGTTGATCGGAGAAATTTCCATTCCTAACAAAACGATGACCCACGGATGATACGTTGATTATTCTTCCTTCTGTTTTTTGTTCATAGGAAGTAACTTTCATCGTCTCTAGCAAGAGATTTGTCAAAAGAAAGTGACCTGACAAAATTAACCGAAGGATTCTGTTCTTATGAAATTGCAAAAAGAAAGAAAAAAACAATGTAGTTTACAAAGTGTGGGGATTTCTAAGGATATGATTTTGTTGAAATAAAAAACTAGATACATATAACGCACCTAAATGATTAGTAGCGAAATGTAGCTCAATTTTTTCCTTCGAAAGCTTGAATGGTGGAGATAAAACCCCTGCATTGTTACTTACAACAAAACCAGAGAGTTTTCAGATTTCGGCACAAATCAATAGTTTAGATGTTAACATGCTAACAAAATCAATGTATATAGGTGGCAAATTCGACTCATTTAGTTATGAATGGACAACTTGTTTCGTGCCATATCTGACAGATGTAAAAGAAAATGAGTCAAAAGGGTCAATGATCCCCCAAAATGTAAGTATTATTTTCTAACAAGAAACTCCTTTTATAAAAGACCTGACCCGTTTTAATGGAAAAATACTTTTTACATGTTTGGAGCCATTACCCAACCCGTCTGACCTATCAGTGTTATTACCTTATTTGTCATATACTTTCTTACATTAGAATGTGCAGGGGATAGCCGGAAGAACGATATTTAGCTGCAAAATCCCTTACGGATGCCTGAGAGCTTAGATCTAGCTCCATTATGTCAACTTTAGCCTCAGGTGTTTCTGTAAGTATAGTTTCTCTAACTTGAATACATTTTTCTGTATTTCTAACTGCCATAACTACATGTACTCCGCGCATGGCAAGGACTCGTGCTGTCTCAGCCCCAATACCGCTTGTAGCTCCTGTAAACAAGTTACTATAGAGTATATTATGTTATACCATAATACGAGTAGTATTTTTGACCCGAATAGCTGGTCAAAAATATAAATTATTTAAGGCGGAGGGAATCATGTAAGTTATACCAGTAACAATGGCAGTGAGACCCGATCCATTGATGCCATTGGTAACTTCCTCTGCCGTCGAGGAAGCTGAAAATCCTGACTCGCCTTTTCTACCGAAAATCCACATTCTTAAGGATTCAAAGGAGATGTTAAGAAACTTATGAGTTAGAGTGTTGGGTATATCAAAAGTTTGTTCTCATATCGTGGTTAACAAAGATGTTTTATAAAGGCCAGCCAACTTCTTTATCTTGTCCGCACGTAATCAAATATCAAATATTTTGGATATAAATGAACATATGAAATTGCCATCTTGGGCTCCCCTTTCTCCTTGTAAAAGACGCCCCTTCGGCCCTCCACCCTGCTCGGATCTTTCTCATGTTTCTTTTCTTGGGTTCAATGAGTAGGGTTGTAAACAAACATGAACGGGGCTTGTTTGTATTTGTTCGTTTATGTATAGCCGAATTGTGTTCTTCTTCCTCATAATTACCTCAAACCCACCTCGTCTCGACCCATCATGGCTCTGTCTATGTCGAGCATGACGATGTCAAACCACGTTAGATATGTAGTGGACGACGCCAAAAAACCGGTATGGTTTACCACCACGTCGCTGATGTGGTTGGCCCATTACGCATCTCTCATAATCTTAAAATTAGCAGATTAGATTACAGACCACAGTGATTCTAATTAAATTCATAACCACAGTGATTCTAATAAACAAACCAAACGCCCCCTAATATTTAGCAGCGAAATTTAGATTATACTTTACTACTTTAGGAAGGATATTTATATTTATTTAGCTAGGAATTCACTTGAATGGGCCTTAATTAAGCCCATTAAATTATAAGGTATCCATAATATGCCCTGCCCATAAACTATTCTATAAATAGTTGAAACATAGCAACCAAAAACACAAATCGCTGACGAAACCCATAGAATTATAAACTGCAGCCGTTGTGACCCCCCGGCCATTGTCGAATCAAGCATTCCGTTCAGGTTACATACGCAACTGTATGTAGGCTGCTGATTGATGTCCAAAAATATATTTATAACCTAATAATTTATTCTGTTCAAAATTGGATATATATATATATACATCCTAATTATATTCAATATTTTGAGTTTGTTTTTAGGGTTTCTTGTTTGACTTGGAAACATGGGAAAGAAAGTACGACATGTATGCTTATGCACAAGTTTTTTATACTAATACACATAAGTTGTATGATTTTCTATATCTCATCGATCTCCCGACTTTAAAGGGACTGGTGGGTATTGGCCTTTGACGGGATTGAGTGTTGTTATTGTTGTTATGTATGACTATTCAAAAAATCATGTGCTTGCATCGAGACACTCATCACACTTTTCTTTATTCCTATTGTTTTTTTTTTACTTTGCATATTTTGTGAAATTCTTAATGGTTTAGAAGCTAGGTCACATGATGAGTCGTGGTTTAGAACTCTATTGTAACCTATATTGCTTGATCATAGAACGATTAAGATTTGCTCGTTTAGGTTTGAGTTTCTTTATGTGAGTTTGCTATTTGTAACACTTGCTTGATACACATGTAGTTTGGTGATCAATTAACCGGTCCTATCGGTCATGGGATCATTGCAAGAAAGATTGAATAAGTTCAACAAACAACAAGAGAAATGCCTATTAGATGCATGCTCTAAAACAAGCATTAAGACGGCAACAACAACTACTACTGCCAGCTTGTCGAAAGCACCTGTTCCCGGGCATAAATTCTCTGAAGATACAAAAAGGTGGCAACTTATCAATAATATAAGGAAGAGTCCTGTTGGAGCTCAAATCAAACTAGTGATTAAACTACTGTACGAGTCAAGGAAATCCTTTACGGCTGAGCAAATAAACGAAACATCTCATGTTGATGTAAACGGCAACAAGGCCGTGTTTGAGAGTTTGAGAAACAATCCAAAAGTGAATTATGATGGAAAACGCTTCTCTTACAAGCCGAAGCATATTGTGAACGACAAGAACGGACTTCTTCGTTTAATAAAAGATAAGTGTGTGGAAGGTATTGCTGTTGCTGATCTTAAGGATGCCTACCCAAATGTCATGGAGGATTTGCAAGCCTTAAAAGCTGATAATCAGATTTGGCTTTTATCAAATTTGGAGTATTCTCGGGAAGTCATAGCCTACCCGAACAATTGTGAAAAGGCTATCAAGATTGATGATAAACTGAAACAGCTATTCAGGGGAATTGAATTGCCACAAGACATGGAGGAAATCGTGAAAGACTTGGAGAAGAATAACATTAAGGCTATGACAAATATTCAGAAAAGGAGAGAAATGTCTCAGAAAGGTAATGTATCAAACACACGAACAGAGAAGAAGAAGAAGCAGCCCCGGATCAGTAAAAGGACAAAGCTCACCAATGTGCATCTTCCCGAACTCTTCAATAATATTCTAATTAATGGCTAATTGTATCGTGCATATTCTTAATTGGTTTATGTGTTTGGACAATTAAGAATGCATGGTCGAATTCAATTAATTGAATAAGCATCTGATGCATATGATATCAATAGCCCATGGATCTTAGTTTTTTCGAAACTTGGTGATTGTTTCGCTCAATTAAGTGTATGCCATCAGTTTCTTTTTGTGTATGAAGGGACATATCAAATCCAGATTATCCATTCATTGGTTCGCAGCCAACAAAATACATATCAAAAGGCAAATGTGGCCAACAGCTACCAGGAACGTGAAAAATTCATTATGTAATTATAATATCAACTGTATCTATATTTGTAATGTCTTATTATGCTTAACTAGGGGTGGAAAGCGTCTCGTGTGCGGGTTTGACCGGTTGGCATGTTGACTGCTTCATATACTTTAACCCAAACCCAATCCATTTAATAGTCGTGTTGAAAATTTGAAGTGAAACCCAACTCACTTAATAAACAAGTTAGTCGTGTTGACACATGTAACCCATGTTATTATATCAAAACCTACATGAAAAAACTATATCAATTGAGATTTTCTATATTTTGGATTCACACAATAAATAAGAGATGACCCGATTATAAACGAATATAAAATATGTGTTACAATATTTAGAACTAAACTTTAATATATAAATATCTAGTTTTCTTATTTGTAGTTTTAATAGGTTGGCTAGTTGTAAATGGGTTACGAAGGTCGATCCAAACCAAACCCATATAATAAACATCGTAGTCGTGTTGACTCATTTATGACCCAAACTCATTTAACGTCAACTCAAACCCGCTTATTTTTGTGTCCTATCGCTTGTCGTGTCCGAAATTGCCACCCCTACTTATACTTATACCACGCATACATAGACAACATAGTATTTGTAGTACAAGTTATCAAAAAAGGTTGTCTTTAATTGATACATTATGGTTCGACATGGTCCGAGTTGAAAGACTTAAGCAAAACCCAAGACAAAATCATTAACGTATATTTTTCAATACAAGTATTTTCGATAGGTGTAATAAAATCAGTATGGTCTAGCTTTCTACCATTTCAAAGCCCTAAAACATATAACATATATACTTAAGCCCGCAAAATATTGCCAGTCATGCAAATTATTTATTGGTTTTGTATGATTAAAGACCAATGTAGAAGTATGACTGTTACCAAGGTGACCTAGTGGTTAGGTCCGCGTACTGAGTTTTCTACAAGAGGTCTAAGATTCGAATTTTACTAGGTAAAATCTTAAAAGTTCGGGAAAAAGTTCAAAAATAGTCACGAAAATACCCAGATTATACCACATAAATCTGAGTCAAAAACTCGTAATTCTCGGACCTCAACGAAAGCTTAATGCATAAAAATCAAAATATGAAGAGTACAAGGACATTTTTTGATGTTTACTTTCCCACCAATAGTTTCCATATATTTTTGGTCAATCGTGTTGCGTGGGCGACCCACCCACCCCTTTTCTGTAATGTGTTCCCATTTTATTTTATTTGTTTTAAACTTTTGTAACTCCTCTGTATATAAATATATATAATTCATCATTATCTTTCTTTCTTCTAAAAAAAAAAAAAACACGCTTTACACTGTTTGTTGAATCAAGGAAAAAATGACGTGGATATTTTCAATATTTAAAGGGGCATCAGGGTTTTCAGCAAATTCAAAAGCTGAAGATGTTACTAACGGAATTGATGGAACTGGTCTTACTGCTGTTGTTACTGGTACATATGTTCTTAATCTCTTATTATTGTTTGTTTTGTTGTGTTGTGTTGTTTATAAAGATCCTACTTGTTAGTCCAAAAGTTTGACTTTGCTTCCAAGTTTTATCAATTTAATTATTGTACAACAACTTTGCTAAATATTGCATATATGAATATGAATTGCTAGATGTAAATATTGGGTAATTTCAAGACTAAATATGAAGTTAAGAAATGATGTATAGTGTGCTTGATCTAAAATTGTTAAAAGTTTCTTAATGGGAATGTGTTGTTTGATTTATTAAAAAGACCAACTGTTATAATAAGGCTAAGTTCTTTAAGTCTTCTACAACAAATTAGTATGATATCCGTGTAACGTGGCTACGGCGAATAGTTTTCATCCATTTAGTTCTTTTTGGCGGTTTATGTCAATTTTTGAGTGGTGGTGGTGTAAGAGGTTTTGTTATTGTGTGAGAAAAAAAAGGGCATTGGATGTGGAAAAGAGGGTAAACGGAAAGAAATTCTTGTTTAGACTACCAGGGGAGAAATCTAACCTTTGGCCATAATGATGCGGCCTAATTTGTACTCCCCCGATCCTTTACCCAAGGAGTTTTTGCACCCGGGTCTCATCTGAAACAGACAGGTTTACCACTAAACCAACTTGGAAATGGTTAGGATGTTGGAAAGAAGGTGATGTGATTTAATATAGATTAAGATGTTTTCATGACAATCATTTTAATCTCTTTCGATTAGAGAACAGCACCAATTTAAACCTTAATTTCACTCGATAACAGCCGGAGGGGAAAATTGGTATTTAGTTGATCACTCAAATAGAGATGAACATTACAAAATTGTTACCGCTATATATAGACTTCCTAGTTGACTCAACTATTGGCCTGACCAATTACCATAAGCTGTGTGGACTATTCACACTAACTACTAACAGAATTTGGCACTACTCTTTTACATTTGGCTTAGCTGACTTGACTGTATTGAGACTTATTCATTTTGACCCATATTTTGTTGATAATGGACTATAGAACATCATTGTATGCTGACAGAAACAGGACTACTATTATAACAACAGAAATTAGCCATTGCAAAACTTGTAAAAAAGGGTAAAGGAGGGCACCCTGTCCCCGGAACCACATTAGATCCCCATCATGACCTCCCCGTAAGGTTTTTGATGCTGGTGAATATCTTCACTTAATACCCACATGATTTGGGCATCCCTAAGGATTGAACGTGCGTCTCTCAACTTCATATGTGGGCCCAAGCTGCATTGGTAATGGGTACCACTCCATCTATTGATGGATTGGTCCATTGCAGAACTTGTTACAACAACAAATTTTTGAACATACCAATCTCGTGATCAGTTTTACATTTGACTACCTATTCTAACATAAAACTCTAACTGTAAGTTTGTCGATGGTAATTTTGATTGAATGAACTTTTTCATAATGCATACTAACATCCATTAGACAGCTGTTGGTCCTTCACTTTCCCCTAAATCTGATTTTATAACCAAGAGGTTGTGCAGCAATAGATTCAAGAACATGGCTGAATTTCAAAGAAAGTCAAACACCATGGATCTCCAACAATCGATTTTTAGTTTGTGTTTTTACTTTGATAATACGTATACTGTTGTGAGATCATCAATATTATATCGATTTGCAAATAAGATCATGCTGAAGTTTAAAGGGAGAATATCATATATACCCTTAATAACAAATTTATGTTAAGTTTTGTTGGTTTGCTAATCAAACTAAAATATATAGGGTTTTTTAACTTTAATATGGCTAATCTGACAGACAATATCTATGTGATTTTTAGGAGCTACAAGTGGCATTGGATTAGAAACAGCCCGTGTACTTGCCTTACGCGGGGTCCATGTGATCATGGCAGTTAGAAATGTTGATGCTGGTCAAAAAGTCAAAGTAAGCATTTGTGAGAAAATCCCGAATGCAAAACTCGATGTGATGGAGTTGGATCTAAGCTCACAGGCATCTGTACGACAGTTCGCATCTGACTACATTTCAAAGGACTTTCCTTTAAACATCCTAATGTATAAAAAGTTTCTTTGATCAAAGTTTAAAGACTTTAATATTTGAAAGCTTTTTACTGACTAATTTCATCGCCTCTTTTATTCAACCAGTCTCAATGCAGGGATCATGTCTCCTCCATTCACTCTTTCAAAAGACAACATTGAATTGCAATTTGCAACCAACCATATCGGTATGTTAGTGTTTTGTAAATGCAGTGCAGAACAATAATTAAAGTATCTTTAAAGATATCATGTTTTGTTTTTGGTTTAGGTAATTTCCTTTTGACAAACTTGTTGTTGGATACCATTAAAAAGACTGCAAATAAAAGCCAAAAGGAGGGAAGGATAGTTATTCTTTCCTCTGAGCTTCATAAGATGTCATACAGCGAAGGAATTAGATTTGACAAGATCAACGACGAAACGAGGTATGTTTATATATTATTATTAGTATACTATTAATAACTGATTCAGGCCACATATGAAATTGTACCCAAGTTCACATTGTATTTCATTGGCTTTTCTTGATTTTCAGCTATAGTGCTTTCTATGCTTATGGGCAGTCGAAGCTTGCTAATGCATTGCACGCTAAGGAGCTAGCAAGGCGCCTCAAGGTGATTTTCTTTAACATTTTTTGTTTGTGGATCACTTAAGATGTGATACAATACTCCAGTAATAAGAAATAGGGTCATTGTGTAAACAGACGTGTACCTTTGGTCCCATTTTCTAATTCCGGGTTTCACCCCAAAAAAACCCTGGAACTTTCAAAAAATTCAATGTAAGGTAATATAGGTTTCAAGTCAAATCCACTAACGTGTCGTTGCTTATGGCCATGTTGACTTTGTTTGTCACTTTGACCTGGCACTGAGAAACTCGCTACATGTGGTCAAGGTTGAATATTACCTATAATC
Organism: Asclepias incarnata; assembly: GCA_025447715.1. Classification (NCBI taxonomy): domain Eukaryota; kingdom Viridiplantae; phylum Streptophyta; class Magnoliopsida; order Gentianales; family Apocynaceae; genus Asclepias; species Asclepias incarnata. Next base: position 217,568 of record JAOEHQ010000014.1, read on the forward strand.
GTAATTTTAGAAAGTTTGACGATCATTATGGGGGAAACAAAGATTTTCCCTGGAAAAAAAAGTGACTTAAGTTGTTACCCTTGGAAAAGAATAGAAACATTTGATTTTCTGAGCTAACCCATGAATTCACTTTTATCTTTGTAAAATCAGGAAGAAGGCGCAAATGTGACTGTGAATTCGCTACATCCTGGAGTTATCAACACAAATCTTACACGTAACCAAGGGGTTATCGCCTCTGCCTTCAGCCGGATACTTTTCAGTTTCATGAAGAATATTCCACAAGGAGCTGCGACTTCATGCTATGTAGCATTGCATCCACAAGTGAAGGGCGTTAGTGGTGAGTATTTTGCTGACAGTAACATATCAAAAGCAGGCAAATATGTGGATGATCCAGAATTGGCCAAGAAATTGTGGGACTTCAGCTTAGAGTTGACTCAACCAAAGTAATCAGGTGACAAATCCTTTGTAAACAATCTTTTTGTTACATTGTTGAGCATCTTTATAGTTTTTGTGTTGTTTGTTGGCATGTTTGTAATTTTGTATAAGGCATGGTAATTGGAACAAGGTAATTGGAACAAGGATCGTTGATGTTTGTATAAGGATCATATTGAATGAAAGATTAAGTTTGTATTATAATGATATACGAAACATGATTAGTCACTTACTCTTATCAAGACAAGTTTTAGCTGTGTTATTTTATGAGTTTCTAGATAGGACCCAAATCATGTTAATTGAAACTAAAAGAAATACAAAATCAGCCTGCTTTTGTAAATCGTAAGGCGGCAATCTCTCTAGAATAACCTGTTTCTGAGAAGTAGGTTTCCCCAATGATTTTCAACTTTATTTAAAGAGCTTCAAGTTTTAGGTATGATGTGGTTACCATATCCGAGTTATTTTGGTGTAATTAAAGTATTTTAAGTTGATTTTGATGTGCCCAGAGTACAAGCTCTTATAAGTGATTAAACTCTCGGAACCAAAATAGTGGTGGTCAAGGGTGCCATGGCCCTTGCACGGTCCTAGGGCAGCAGCTGCAAACAAATAAATCATTGTCATAGAATGTAAAAATCAGCGAGTGTAATGACAAGGTGACTGAAGTTGGCAACATCTATCAATGTTGGTTGATGCAGATCAACAACTGACTTGTGACCCATCTAGCTTGGGCATGTAAACGTTCATAATTTTGGATAGCCTATATATGAAAATATGCAAACACAGATTCTGGAGACTCTTTTGCGGTCGAGTTCCAAATTTTGTGTCAAAATCAAGATATATCTTTCAATCATCCAAAGTGAGGGCCTGACAGAATCAAGTTCAAATAATTGTTTTTGAAAAAGTGATTATACGATCCACAATAATAGGTCATTATTTGCTTGTGTGATTTTGTAGCCATACTGTGTGTCTTGGATGTTGCAAAGAAGTAACATCAACACAATAGCACACATAAGCTTTAAAGCTTGTTGGCTCACCCGTTGGGTTGTCAGTCTTGCCCTAGTATGTTGGCTCCTTGAATTTGACAACCCAAAGTTTTGAGTGCAGGATGGGTTGTGTTGGGTTTGAAGTTTGAACCCACTACTTGGGTTGGCCGTCCTATTATCCACTCCCAAACACAAAAGTTAAGCAGAAATAAAGAAAATCGTACAACAGATGAATTCGTCTCAAAAACATAATCTTCCTTGCAGGGTCTTATAAAGTTTTTAACAACAAAGAAGAAAGTAATGAAACCGGATTGGGTGAATAATTTACACACATTCATTAACAGGGAACGAACAGAAGAACAAAAAACTCCACATTTAATAGAGAACAACAATCCGTACTTAAATAAAGGAAATTAAGATCTGCTCTTGAAGGGAATGGCTCTGATGACTATCACATGGTACACGGCAGCGAGTGCAGCTCCAATGAAGGGACCAACCCAGAAGATCCACTGCAAAGATTAAGTAATAGTGATCAACAATGTGTGGATTGAATTAGTGAAATGAATGTAAATGAAATCTTTATGAAATGAACAACATACATGGTCATCCCAAGCGTGGTCCTTGTTGTAGATAATCGCAGCTCCAAGACTTCTTGCAGGGTTGATTCCAGTTCCGGTGATGGGGATGGTAGCCAAATGAACCAAGAAAACCGCAAACCCAATTGGAAGAGGAGCCAAAAGCTACATTAAAATATCAACGTCAAGTTCGAGTTTTTCATGTTTTTATTTTGTTAATCTATAAGGGCAAGAATATACATACAGGAACATGAGAGTCTCTAGCACTTCTTTTGGCATCAGTGGCGGAGAAGACGGTGTAAACAAGAACAAAAGTGCCAACAATTTCAGCACCAAGACCAGATCCCTTGGTGTAACCATGGGCTACAACATTTGCTCCACCACCCAAAGTGGTGAATCGGGCATCACCCTGGAATCCCTTGACCACACCAGCACCACAGATGGCTCCAAGGCACTGCATCACCATGTAGAACACTGCCCTGGTCAAAGACAGTTTTCTTGCCAATAGCAAACCGAATGTCACGGCTGGGTTAATATGCCCTCCTGTTTTATGTCAATCAATCAACAACATATTTAATAAAAATCCATGTAAAGACTAAAGATTGAAACTTTAGTTCAAAAGATGAAGAGGGTTAGTGAATCTTGAAAGAAATATATCAGAGAATTACATTATTAAAACAACAACGATAACGGTAAACAATCCCGCAAAGAACAAGTTATATGTGAGGTGAGATCTAATCAGTCATACCCCTATCCGAAGGTAGAAAGACCGCTTCCGGAATACATTATTGAAACACTTTGGGTTAAAATCTTAAGAGGGTTTGTGAAAAAGGAGACCAAACAACCAAACGTAGATTTTCAAAGTAGGTGCATATAAAAGAAGAAAAAACTCAAAATCTTTAAGATTATATACAAAGTATAGAAATGAACTAGCAAGCATGCCATCAAGAAGCACTACTTTTTGTGAGAATTTGAGTAGGTAATCTAATAAAGATTTACTACTATAGATACTAGTAGGCTGCACTGCTGCAGGCCCAAATAGGTTAAGGAATCACTTAAATAAATCTAGATTAGTCACAAATTACTTGGCTTAAAGTGAAAATAAAGCTAAAATCTCACTTGAGAACACCAAAAGCACACACTTGAAGGAGATTTCAATGAATAATTTCAAGCATTTTGGTGGAAATATGGCAAAGACTAAATTAGTAAGTACTAATTTTAACATAAACCAAAAAATCACCTCAAAAAGGTTACTAAATTAGTAACCTTAATTTTAACATAAACCAAAAAATCACCTCAAAACCACAAAAACATACTTTATACAAATTTTCAACAAAAAATAAAACAAAATTGAAGAAATAAAAAAGTGAAGTATTTGGTGAAAAAATATATATATACCTGAGATACCAGCAGTGCAGTAGACAAGAGCAAAGATCATACCACCAAAAGCCCAAGCAATCCCTTGAATACCAACTGTCCCACATTTAGTTGGGGATCTGACCACACCCATAACAGTCAAAACAGATATATAAAGAAACAAGAAAGTTGCAATAAACTCAGCAATCCCGGCTCTGTAAAAAGACCATGAGGATAGCTCCCCTGGCTCAAACAAAGGTGCTGGTGGTGGCTCCTTGTAGTCCCTATCTTGAGCAGATGTCCCGATGGGCTGCCTTTCTGGAAACTTGTTTGCTCCTAGCTTCACATCTTCTTCCTTTCCCTCCATTTTTTTTGCTCAAGCAAAGATGTACTCTCTGTTTGTATGTATGTATAAACACACTTTGTTTTTGTGCTAGAGGTGAGTTTGTGAAGAGAGAAGATTGGGAGGGGTGTTTTATAGGTGAGGATGTGGTTTTGAAGTTAATAAAGATTAATGGGTGTTTGGTTAGTTTAGTAATTTTCTGATTATGGAATTTAATGATTGGTTAAGATGATAATAATGTTTAAGTATAGTCTGTTAATTCTGGAAAATGCTGCAGATGGATGTTGTTGACAGATTCTGAATTGTTTGTTTGTGTCTTGTGTTATTATCCGCTACAGAGTGTCATGACATTATTGGTTGTCTTATTGATTGATAATAATACGACCAGCCTTTATTTAGAGAATTACTTTTTGTTAATTTTTGAAAAGAGGCATCTTTATTATTAAATTTTTTTTTATCATACACACAAATATATGCAATATAAGTAAAGTTATACATGTATTTTTGTGTTTAATAAAAAAAATTGTGCAAGGATCATTACTTTTGAAAGTTAGAATTTTGTATATTTAAATAGTTTTTACAGAATATTATATGATGATTATAAATTTTTTCCCCCTAATATCAAAAATGTAGATATCATACTAAATTTAACAAAAAAAAATGTTTAAATATTATGACATATAATAACGTGTGATATTAATTGATAGGAGACTAAAAGGTGTTTGAAATTATGTTTTAAAAAACTTATTTGATTATTACAGTTGTATAATATAAATATCTAAAAAAAAAATTTACAAAATAAGTATATCATATGCATTTTCCTACTGATAAAACACATTTATAGAAAAGCAATTGGGATATGATCTTTTGGAAACAACATATTGAAATCTCAAATTCTTTTTAGAAAAAAACACAATTTCAAATACTTATAAGTGAAACATCTTCTAACTTCCAAGGATTGACAGCATGTTAAGCTAGATGGATTATTAAACATATTATCTTAACTTGTTAAGTTGTGGGTCATTTGATTGTAGTAACCATTTTAATGAATTGGTTCATAATTGAAATGTGGACTCATCTACCTATTTAAGTAATGTCTATTTGATAAGAAAAAGTTAATTAAATTATAAGTATATGAAAAAGGTTTCAAAATTATTAAAACGAGTAAAAGACTCCAATTTATCCAATAATACAGTAGCATAAAACAATTGAGTGTGTGTATATTTGTGTATCTTCATATACAAACTATTATGTTATAAAAATTATATTAAAATACCATAATACTTTATCTCGGTCTCAAAATAAGTGTTTATCTGATAAAATCTCAAAATTTTATAGATATTTGATTATTACGTAATATAATGACAAGATTATAATAGTGTTCTTAGTTTTATATATACTCCTAAAAATCAATTTTTGGAAAGTTTTATCAAGCGTAAAATTAACATTTTATTTTTAAAAGTGAACACTTATTAAAAAAAACAACAACAACGACAAATTATTCAACTGTTTTTGCAATAAAATGAAAAGGCTTGCTAGTATATTTTTTTATTTTTATTTTTTAAGGCAAAGAAATTAAATATATAAATAAGGCTTCTAGCGAATTACTAGAAAGCCACAAAATACAATGTACACATATACATCATGTATAGACCGAAATACAATACCCTCGATACTAAACACTTCTTGAGACTTGAACTGCGAAGAATGCAAAAGGGGTTCGAAAAAAAC
>JAOEHQ010000014.1:223087-234059 GCA_025447715.1 Asclepias incarnata
TAAAAATATATATATCCAACTCTAGGTAAAATCATGACCCAAAAAATAGAAAACTAAATGTATAAAGAAAAAAAAAATTAGGTAAAAACATAAAAAACCAAAAACCAAAAAAAAAAAAAAAACCAAGCAAGCAACCTGACAGGCAGCTACGCAGCAGCCTGCCAGGCTGCATGCTATGCATATAATATATATATAATGGCAAAAGTGAATATAAGGCTGTCTCATACCCAAGCTTAGGTATGGAACCCCTCACATACCAATTTTTTAATATTTGTGGTATGATAAATAAATGACCTGGTCCCATGAATTTTATGGATTAAAAAAAATGTGAGGCTTCCATACCTAAGCTAAGGTATGGAACAACGTTATATTCACCTCCCCCATATATAATATAATATTTGGCACGATTTCATAAGCTAGTTTGAAATTGTATAGTATATAATGTATAGTAGCCGACGTCGACCAAAAATAAAAAGATTGCCAAAACCTTTTTTTCTTTAATTAATTAATAAGTTAAATCAGATTTACTTTATATAATTAATTGAACACATAAAAGGTTATTGATGTAGTTTTTTTTTATAATTAATATATATAAAATATTGTTTTTAATATATTTTCTATATTTAATATATTTTAAACATAAAATAATCAAAGATAACACAAAGAGATATATGGTTAATAATAGACACGTGTCGTTTAAGGAACATGCCACATGTCGATCAAATAATGCTACAATCCTGTTTTTTAGTATATTGGTATATATATATATATATATTATATTATTTTGGAGTGTTTTACATGCATACATAAGCATAGACTTTCAAACTAACATAACAAAAAACTACTTCCATGATTTTATTACGTTTTGAAAAGCTACTTCATGATCATGGTGGTTGTTTTCATAAGCTAATGCCCTTACAAAGTTACAAGTGAAAAGATATACAAACGAAAAGATGAGAAGATAATTATGGGTGGAAAATGAGGGACAATTAAAGATAGTAATTGATTGCATTTTCACACTTTCAAATAAAGTGACGACAGATTTTGCATATCTAATTATACTTGTGTGCATGTCAAAATTTATTTAATTATTAATTAATGTTCTTTAGAAAAAGAAAGCCCAAAATTTTTATTCATCATCTCTGATTCATTCAACACAAATTAATATACTTTTCAAAGAAAGACACCAACTTTGTTTCTTTTAAATTTACTAGGTCCATGAAGTGCATGGTGGTCTTCTAAATTTAAGCAAATTTTTTCGAAAAAGTTTGTATTTATTTTTCATTTTCTTGTACGTACGTGTGTTTGATTGTGATTCAACTAAAAGAATTGAAGTTCCTTTTTTGGCTGTTTGATTGAAGTATGAAGCTTTCTTGATTTGGGTTTTGGACTAATTTTAAGTCCGAAGAACACACTAACCACCACCAGCAAGGCCTTGTAAAGTTATGATATCTTCATAAAAAAACAGCAACATTTGAGTTGGAGACTTGCCTTTTCGGATAACTTAAATAAGGATAACCTCTTCTGCATGTATACTCGTTCAAGGTATTTCTACTGTTTTGTTAGTTGTTTCTTGATTGCTTTTAAAGGTAGGTTCTTGATACACTTTGTGATAATAATAATGCATTATATTATAATATAGATTATAGATATTGGTTAGTGTGAAATGATGTTTGCTTGCTTTGAGAATGAGATGGGAAATGCTTTGATTTATGAAAATTAATTAAGATCAACTTGTACGTAGTCTTGTATGTGTTATTGATAATATAAAGGTTTAAGAATTGGTGTCACATACGTATGTTTTAATTAAGCACCATACCTGTTTTTCATTTACTTTTGCATAAAATTTGTAAAGACTAGCGAATTTGAAAATTGTAACATATGGTGTTGGTCCAAGCTTTGCAAAGTGTTGTGTGTTCTTTTTTTGTAAGTATTATTTTATCTTTTTTGCAAAATTGATCGTTTATTCGCAACGAAAGCTAGACACTATGGTTCAAAAATTTATTTAGTTTTTTGCAATAATGGTATTGGAATTTCTTGCAAACAAACCATTACTTTTTGCGAAATGCAAAAGGAAAAAAGAAAAGAAAGCTATACAAGAAATAACATATGTTTCCATTCTCTTAAACCCATGTTCATGAATTGAAGTTTGGATAGTTTGCAATGAAAAACCAAGTATGAGGGTTCGAATATTTAGTAACTTCTTGTATTGTGTTTTTGAAGCTTATAAATAACTTGGTAATGGGCTGTGAGTTTTCAAGACTCTGCCATTTTTGTTGGTTTTGCTCTCCTTGTTGTGTTACTGAACAGAAGAATGGGGTGACTGCTGAAGCCCATAATGTTGGTATGTAAAACCGCCTATCGTTTCTCTTTTTGTTGCCAGAGATACTTTTTCTAATAAAATTTTGATCGTTTGCATACAAAGAAGACAAAGGTGAGACAAGTGATTTGCCTTCGTTTTGTGAATTCTCTTTTGACCAACTGAAGACGGCTACATCTGGGTTTGCTGTGGAGAATATCGTCTCTGAACATGGGGAGAAAGCCCCTAATGTGGTTTATAAAGGGAAGTTGCAAAATCAGAGACATGTTGCTATTAAACGATTCAATAGATCTGCATGGCCTGATTCGAGGCAATTCTTGGTATGTACATCTCAATTCCATACAAGACTTAATTTTGTAGAGGAAGCACAATGGGTAGGTTGGGTAATAGGCCAATATAGGTCTGGTTTAGAACAAGTCATTTGCTTGTACAAGTCAAAAATTGGCCAAGTCAGGCTGACTTGCAAACACCTTGTTGTTCATTTATTTATTTTATTAACAGTTAACACGATAATCAATTTTATGAAAGCGTATTATTATTACCATAATAATCTAAAAGGTAACAAACTAGGTGGTTGTATGCACTGAAAGTAGACTTTGGGGCAACTTTTAACACGTTTGACCCATATGACCAACATGTTTCCCTTTTATCTTTATTTACTTAATTTACTTTCTTCCTTTTTCCTTAACTGAATCAAAATGCATATATCTCGATGAAAAAAAGTCTGTTATCCTTTTAATGAGTTCTAGCATGCAACATCAATCAGTTCCTCTTTCTCAGTCCGACGCCGCTGGAACTCCCGGGTATTTTATCACCCATTTGAGATAAAACACAATCCGATACCACATGGTCAAAATTGCCACCTCTACTATCTTGAATGCTTTCATACATACATGAGGTGTAACTTCCCAGGCTATACAGTTTGTTTTTGGTACTAATAAACCATTCTTCTTCAAGGAAATGCAAAAGCAAAGCATGATAATTTTAACGATAAGAGATCATGAACAAGTTGTGGAAATATAAATGTAAAAACCGTTGTCTCTAAACTGGCTGATTATTGGAAAGCATAGTGTTTATTTTTGCAATAGATTAGATATTTGGACTCATTTTATTTGTTACTGCAAATCAACAATCTTTGTTGCTTTGCTAAAAAAAAAAAAAAGACTTTAGTTTGCAAGAACGTGAGACTTCTGGAAACATAATAACCCATCTTGGCATTACTGTCTAGATACCGGCTCTTGTGATTTACTATATCTTTCATTCTTTCATGTTTTATTTTCACAAGAAAAATGATTTGTTTGCAATTACAAGCGAAAAGGTGGAAAGGTGGTAATTTGGACCCATTTACTTCTTATTGGATCGATTCAGGTTATGTTTTATCTCTAATGGGTTAATGAGGTAAATTTAAGGAATTAGGTTGAAAGTCACCAATACTGAGTTGGTACCCACCCCATCCAATCCCATTTTTTCACTTCTGCACAAAAGCTTTATGACCTCATGTTCAAAAAATACATTTTTGTCCAAAAAAAAAAAAGACTATCTTTTGATCTGGTTAGCTATCACAGGAAGAAGCAAGAGCAGTCGGTCAGCTCCGAAACCCTAGATTGGCCAATCTAATTGGATGCTGCTGTGAAGGTGATGAAAGACTACTTGTTGCTGAGTTTATGCCACATGAAACACTTGCAAGGCACTTGTTTCATTGTAAGTGCTCCTATATTCTATTAGTGAACTTATGTATCTATATGTTGCAGGTTTTAGTTTAAAACTTAAATTTATTTGCATGTTTAATTAGGGGAAAAACTTCCTATGAAATGGGCAATGCGATTAAGGGTGGCACTATATCTTGCAGAAGCTCTAGAATATTGTACGAGTAGAGGGCGTGCTCTTTACCATGATCTCAATGCCTATAGAATAGTCTTTGATGATGTACGTATTCACTGTTTAGTTGTTATCTTTAATCGGCCTTCAATTGGTCATAATCTAATGTGATATGTTGCAGGATGCTAATCCTAGACTCTCGTGCTTCGGATTGATGAAGAACAGTAGAGATGGAAAGAGTTACAGTACAAATTTGGCATTCACTCCTCCTGAGTATCTGAGGACTGGTATCGATTTTCTTACTTATGATACATACACAATGCAATCTAAGAGCAAGAAATAGTATGTTTTAATGTTGACTTTATTTATTTAGTTATCTTGATCACTTCCTTATCTTGAACGCGTAGGAAGGGTAACTCCGGAAAGCGTCATGTATAGTTTCGGCACTCTTTTGCTCGACCTTTTAAGTGGAAAACACATTCCACCTAGCCATGTACGTGTTCTTACCATCAACTATATGCCAGTTGGAAATTTTAATATTGTATGTCCACTATACTTACTTTGAAGATGCTAGTATCTAATAATCAATGTCACGTTGATTTATCAGGCTATTGACCTGATAAGGGACAGGAACCTTCAGATGCTTACAGATTCTTGCTTGGAAGGACAGTTTTCTAATGATGATGGAACTGAATTGTTACGATTAGCGTCAAGATGTTTACAATACGAGCCACGTGAGCGGCCAGATCCAAGGTCATTGGTTGCTGCTTTGACTCCTTTCCAAAAGGAAACGAAGGTAATGTTTTAATTGAACTCTAGTTTTGTTTGTTATTTCGTCTTCACCTATTTTAGTATTAGATACAGACTTATAACGGAGACACTCGACACATTTTCCAAAATCCCCTAAAGATTGCCTATTGGGCTCATGAGTAGAGGTGGCAATTTCGACTCATTATTGGATTGATGTGTATTTGTGCATGTCAATATTACAGAAGCCTTCACATATATTAATGGGTATATCACAAGGTGGCTCTGCTACGCCTTTAACTCCATTTGGTGAGGCCTGCTTAAGAATGGATTTGACAGCCATACATGAAATTTTGGAGAATTTAGCCTACAAAGATGATGAGGGATCAGCTACCGAGGTTTGTGTCTGCTCTGACCTTTTATTACCAAAGTCAACAGGCTTAGGATTTATGTGGTCTTTGATCATGTCTTGTAGCTGTCTTTCCATGTGTGGACAAGTCAGATGCAGGATACGTTAAACTCCAAGAAGAAAGGGGATGTAGCGTTTCGCCATAAAGAATTCAAAGCCGCAATAGACTACTATACACAGGTTATTGCTAATGCCTACTATTCTTTTCAACAATGCGAAATAAAAGCCATGTTAAATTGTTACTAAGCTCTCCGTAGCAATCAAATCATCATTCTTTTGTTATTTTTGTTTGGGTAAAGATCAAATCATCATTCTTGCTTAATAAGCATAAAAAGAAAGACTAGACTTTTCAAAAATGATCATGGATAAATGTCTTAAATACCCGTTAACTATGGTCTGTGGTTTACAACAGAGAACCAAGTCTATTGATTTCCTTTGGCATAATTATATTCCTAAAAAATGTCCAAAATCACTCATTTCTGCAAAGTGTAGCAGTGTTTCCACACAAAAATTGGTTGATATATGTGACAATTTTGTGTCATTTACATATGAATGAGTTGATTTGGATTATTATGTCAACCGGGTCAAAATAAAAAATAGTTAAAATAAGGGCACGGGTCAAATGGGCAGAACAGGTTCAAAGTCTTCCCAAGTGTATTACAATGTACAAAAAGTGTTTTCAGGCCTACCCATACACAACTGATTCAACAAGTACCAGAAGTGACTCGCTTGACCCATTACCCACGTGACCGACCTACTTATCTTGCTACCTCTACTAGTTAGCTTGCAACATATGTTACGAATGATGAATCAGAAAAGCTGTTTGCTTTCTACGACTGAGCTATTGTAAAAAAAAACCAAAAAAACAAAAATGAACACTATAATTTGCAACTGAAGTCTCATTGTTGGAAATTGTATGTAATCCAAGAACAATGGTTCGAAATCATTACCTTTAAATATCAAGCTAATCCATAGGGCGTTTTCTTCTTCAGTTCATCAATGTAGGAACTATGGTCTCACCAACAGTCTATGCACGTCGAAGTTTGTTACATCTTATGAACGATATGCCACAAGAGGCACTCGATGATGCTGTACAAACACAAGTCATATCCCCGGTTTGGCATATTGCTCCCTACTTACAAGCTGCTGCACTTTTCACTTTAGGGAGGGAAAAGGAAGCACAAATTGCACTCAAAGAAGGTTCGGTTCTTGAAGAAAAAAAGAACATCTCTTGACAGTTTCAATGAAAACAAGATTCAAAATCTCTCTTGTACAACATCCAAGAAAACATCACTTGATTGACGAACCAACTTTCAACAGATAATTAAAGGTGTCATTCTACGTGAACAATACAAGCTTAATGACAGAAAAGTGTGTAATTTAATGTTTTAATTTGGTTGTAATTTTTATGTTTGCTTTCTTGAAGCATTATTTGGGGTAAATTTGATTGGTTGATGTTGGTCGGATTCATGGCGACGCCATTTTTGCGAAGGTGGCATATGATGTCTTTACCATTGGAGTAATCTTTGAAGTTCATTCAAAAATATTGGGTGGCTAGATTCCTCATCTTAATGTAAATTTATGTCTTTCCGTCTCAAAATAATTCTCTATTAAGCCGAAGCATGCGGTTTAAAATAGGAAGAAATTCATCGAAACTTTTTCAAGGTAAAGTTATAAAAGTGGAATACTTTATTGGCAATAAACAATGAAATCATACCAGAATAACATTGGAAAATACCCAAAATACACTCACAAATCATTAACCCCTTTAAATATACTACGCACCTTTGACTTTCATTTGGTTGACTTTTAGTTTTCTTCAACTTCTTCATCATATTCATCTTCTTCGACATCATCCACCACAGCATCTTGATACTGTTGATATTCAGACACCAAATCATTCATGTTACTTTCAGCCTCGGTGAATTCCATTTCATCCATTCCTTCCCCTGTATACCAATGCAAGAAAGCCTTCCTCCTAAACATAACTGTAAACTGCTCAGAAACCCGTCTAAACATTTCTTGGATCGACGTCGAATTACCCATAAATGTCGACGACATTGAGAGCCCGGTTGGTGGGATATCACACACACTGGATTTCACGTTGTTGGGGATCCACTCCACAAAGTAAGAAGAGTTCTTGTTTTGTACATTGATCATTTGTTCGTCGACTTCTTTGGTTGACATTTTGCCACGGAACATGGCCGAGGCGGTGAGGTAACGTCCATGGCGTGGGTCAGCTGCACACATCATGTTTTTTGCGTCCCACATTTGTTGAGTAAGTTCCGGGATCGTTAAGGCACGATATTGCTGTGATCCTCTAGAGGTTAACGGCGCGAACCCAACCATGAAGAAGTGGAGGCGGGGGAATGGGATGAGATTCACGGCTAGTTTTCGGAGGTCGGAGTTAAGTTGCCCGGGAAACCGGAGGCAGCAGGTGACACCGCTCATAGTTGTTGAGATCAAGTGGTTCAAGTCTCCAACTGCAATGACATAAAGAACAATACTATTTTTATAAGTAACTGGTTTAACAAGTGCCCATGTAATTAAGTAACAGGGGCAGGCAATGTACAAAAAATGAACCCGACATATATGGCTTATTAGTTGACTTACAACTCGGGTTTGTGAGCTTCAGTGTACGGAAACATATATCGTACAATGCTTCATTATCGAGAACCATGCACTCATCAGCGTTTTCCACAAGTTGGTGGACGGAAAGAGTAGCATTATAAGGCTCAACAACCGTATCCGACACTTTAGGTGAAGGAAAAACCGAAAAGGTCAACATCATTCGATCCGGATATTCTTCACGGATCTTGGATATCAATAGGGTACCCATACCGGATCCGGTTCCACCTCCAAGTGAGTGACATACTTGAAAACCTGTCACATAACATTAACATGTTAGTATGTCAATATATAGTGTATCATCATATCATCATATTTATAAGTAGTAAAGTAAGTTACTAATAATAATTGTACCACCTTGCAAACAATCACAATTCTCGGCCTCTTTACGAACAACATCAAGAACCGAGTCAATTAGCTCGGCACCTTCGGTGTAATGACCTTTAGCCCAATTGTTTCCGGCACCATTTTGGCCGAAAATAAAATTATCAGGCCTAAAAATGTTACCACAAGGCCCGGTACGTAGACTATCCATAGTACCGGGCTCTAGGTCGACTAAGACGGCCCTAGGTACATATCTACCACCACTAGCCTCGTTATAGTACACATTGACTCTTTCTAGTTGTACATGACTATCACCAACGTATTTCCCCGAGGCATCAATGCCATGCTCGTCACAAACCACCTCCCAAAATTTCCCACCGATTTGGTTACCGCATTGTCCAGCTTGAACGTGAAGGATTTCTCTCATCTTGGTCTATAAAATTCAACTAAGAAAATGATTTTTAATTAGTAGTAACTAAACTTAGAGAAAATGAGGATGTGAAGGAAACTATGAAGAATGATGAAGGGAAATGTGGGCTTTTGTAGTAAAAGAGTTGTGATTGAGACTGTGATATTTTTATTTTATTTTTTTAGAATTAAAATAATGGAAATAATTACAAGAAAGAAATTGAAAAATAATAATTTCCATGTGGGTGTGTTTTTGTTTAGTGGGCAAAGAACATCAGGATTTGATTTATTGAGCTGGACATGAGAGGAGACAGCAAGGTGGAGTGGCCTTAATCATTTGATTTTCCAATTCTACCCTTCTTCTATTCTTATATTTAGATATACATTTGGAAATACAAGGGCATAAATGACATTTGAGGAGGATAGATGGTGTCTAAGAAGAAAATAATTGAGGTGAATGCTATTATATGGTTCGATTGTCACTAGCTTGCTTCTATACCATTCATGGGATCCAATGTTGTAATTAAATTGCAAGCCACAACAAATAAACAACATATTGAGTTTTTCGGTGATTTAATGATATGATCTTATTATTGAATAGTTGGTAACAGGGGAGGATACACATTTTGAATCACAAGAGAGATTTCAAGAAATGAAAGATTCTTCGTGTACAAACCACTTGACACAGAATTACACCGTGCGTGGTCAGTCCATTTGGATCGGCCTTACTTCTCAATGGCCATAAGTTAGTGTCATATATATATATCCTCACTTATAGTTTGCACGGTCTCTGTCATCTCACTCAATTATTTCACTTAAATGTCTGATGATGTCTTTGTCAGGTTACTATGTTTATGTCATTTCTAACACCACAAGGCCGCATCAACCAAAACCGATGATGTTCGCAGTTGATAACAACCACAAATAACTAATCAAAGACTCGGCAACTTATATATATTCCATCTAATGTATCTCTTCACATTACAGTGGCTGTAAATTTACAAGAATGACGATGTCTCACAAACCGTAAGACAACTTTCATGGTGCGATGAAGTGAACCCACAATGTACTACAACAACACTTTCTTGTAAGCATAAATAAATGTTTCTTGGACTTTTGCAACCTAACTAAGAATATATATATATAACCAATAATAATATAGGACATTATACGTATTGGGTCGTCACATCATGAACAATTACTACCACCCCCGGCCTATGTTGAATTGAATTGAAAGTACAATAATTATGCATCTCCAAATTGGGCTGTTGTTGCAATGGCAATGTCAAGTGATTAATTTGGGTTATCGACATCTAAAGCAAAGTAATTAAGTAAGAGGGTAAGTTGTCTTCCTCTTATTAGCTATTACACCATTAATAATAATCCTCTTATTAGGTCATCCTTCATTTCATACCACCACTCCACTTTAATTAATATGTTTTTGAAGTCGATATCAAACAAATCAACTTTGCTGTTCCAATATATAATGTCATGTCAACAACTCCTTAACAAATTTTCCACTAATTTCTTAAAACATCTAAAACAAGCTAGAAACCACAAATATTACAACTCATAAACTAGATTTCCAAATACTTATATAACCGTACATTGTATTGCATAATGTGAAATTAGAAGCCGTCACAGTCTAAACAGAACAACAAATGTTGGCTTTTTGTATAAATGTTGATCCTAAAACTATAATTAAAGTCGGTCATGCATAAGATCTTTGAACACAAAGATCTGCATAAAATCCCGATGCCAACCATAGGAATGTAAGATCTTGATTCAATCCTATCTAATAATTCTGACTTTAGTCAATTAAACATCCTAACTTTATATCATGAACAACACATACCCTGAATATTCTATTTAAAATATGAATACATATCTCATTATTATCACAAATTTAGCCTTCAATATGAATTGCATCACAAATAAGAGGATTTGGTACATTTAAATATGATATTATGATCCCACATCCATATTGCAAAGACAACATGGTTAAAAGTAAGATCTCAACCTTGAAATTTAACCTAAAATTCGTTTTTACATTAGAAGATCGTAACCTGAAATCCAAAAAAGTAGGCAAGTAGCTAATGATTTGAATGGGTCGAAGGTGATAGAAAGTATAATGCTTAACCATATTTAGCACAAATACTTATAAAATGCAAATATAATTATGGTAAAAATAAGTGTTAGGCTCTCCGGAGTGGTCACGCCCCCCACGCCCCTTTTCCTCTATTTTTTTTTTTTAATTAATATTTATATATATATAAAATGTTTGTGTGTGTATTCAAAGAGGGGCACCTCCGTTCCCA